>WWET01000646.1:239910-256070 GCA_011038615.1 Limnodynastes dumerilii | reverse complement strand
AAAGAGTGTTTGATAAATTCGGTTCTGACATGGCAGGTGGCAATGCGGACTGGAGTTTTCCAGATCTGTCATTGGCGTACACAAACACATTGTTAAAACCTTGAAGGATTCCTTCTTCCACTCATAGGAAGCAAAGGATGATCTGCAAAGGTGAGAGAATGTCATAGCTGACCTGGTACAGCACCTTGTTTCCTGATCTCCTCAGTTCTATGAAGCCAGGCTAGACGTCCCTGGCAGCTCTGCCGGATATCTTGTTCCGAGATTAAGAATTAGGTGTGTATTATTCATAGTTTATACAGGACTATTTGGTCATACTACATATTAGGTAACATGTACATGTACACATTACTTGTACACTGACTGATAAACTTGCTCAGAGAACATTTGGACCACCCCATCTTGAACATTTTGGGGCTGATCCAGAGCTTGGGAGTAAGGGCAAAGCAGGTGCAAGTCCACAGCTCGGTTAACCATGTTGCAATGTGAGGTTCTTTTGCATGCAGGGAAAATACTTTTACACATAGGGCTGTATCCAGACTTAAGTAAGTGCTTGAAATTAATTACTCCTGGGCTAAACCATGTTGATTGCAGGGGAGTCATATTTCATCTGTTGCAAACAGTATTAGAGTTGAGAGGTGATGTTTCCTATCCCAAGTGTAAATAACAGTGTGATAGTAAAGCTGGTCAGTATCTGTGTGCAGTAAGCAATTCAAAGATATATCCCTGCATGCAAAGAATACAATTAACTTGACTCCCCCTGCAATCAACATGGTTTAGCCCAGGAGTAACTAATTTCAAGCACTTTCTTAAGTCTGGATCCAGCCCATAGATCTTAAATACTGCATAACCTTCCATGTTGTCTATAAATTAGAGTTGAGCTAAGAAACGACACCTCTCAATTCTAATTCAGCTTCACAATGTAAATTTGCCGGCCCTTGCAGCTCAACAAAAAGTGCAGCTCTGGATCAGCCGCCCTGTTTTACAGCACATGCACACAGAGACATCAGAACAGTTTTTGCTGGGAAGATGGGGGAGGGCGAGAATTTGGCACTGTTTCAGTGTTCCCCTCTCCCCCATTTGTAAACTTACCTTGACTCTGCTGAATTTGTTCTCCTTGCGAATTACAAACCGCTAAAAGCTGTTTTTCGGCTGTCCCTATTTCGAAAGCGAGCCCTGTCAGAATTTTTTTTATGAATGGGTAACAATGCAATTCGCATACTCACCCATTCACTTTTGGAAGCGCTGCCGCAGGGGACTTAGGGTTGGGCTGCAGGAGGGGGACATATTGTGAGGCTGCGGGAGGGACTTAGGGTTAGGCTGCGTGGAGGGAGACTTAGTGTTAGGCTGCAGAGGGGACTTAGGGTTAGGCTGCGGGTGGGGAGACTTAGTGTTTGGGTTAGGTAGCGGGTTCGAGGAAACTCAAGTTTTGGAGCACAGTGTTTGATGCTCCAGGGATCGTTTGCTATGCCTCATCGAAGCATAAGCAATTGTTATCCCAGACAGACTTGGCTGGAAGAGAACGGATCTTTTGAATTGGGGCCATTCAAAGACATAGCCAAGCTACTGTTGCAGATAACATCCCATAATAGATTTGTAAAAATAATGTTACATATAAGAGCCAACTATTTAAATCCCAGAGCCAGCAAATGTATTGAATGAGCCATGGGATATGTGGTGTCATTGGCATTATTTGGAATTACTGCCAGTAATTGGATGTCAGGAGTCATTTTCTTTAGTGTATTGATTGCATGAGGCTACTCTCACAGTTTTACCTCTCTATTTGTACCTGTTTTGGTTTTAATGCAAGGAATAAACATTTGTGGCTGATTTAGAATTAACAACATAATAGGATCAATCTTGCACCTGAGCCAAATCAATGAAAAGACATGCAGGAAAAATACTTCGCTTATATCACACAAATACTGAAAAGCTTTATTTTTACATAGAAATTAGAGTTGAACTTTATTTCGGTCTTAGCATTTTAAATTTGCCTCTCCCTGCAGTTCAATATAGTTTTGATGAGGTGGAGATGCTGCTGGCTCTAACTTTAAATCAGCCCCATTGTGTGATTGTTTGAGAATCCCTGATCATGTCACGTTTGCTGAAACTCATTGTAGAGGTAAATCTAAGGCCAACACAATGCAACAAAGACACATATTTTTTAAGTGTTTCCTTCCTTTATTATGGATATTATTATATACTCTACCTGCAAATTTTCCTTTAATGAATTCTCCAGTGGCATACCACTGCTGAATATATTATCATAATGAAACCATATAATTGTAATTATAGTGTGCGTAGATTTTCTTGCAATTAGTAAAAACTGATTAGGTTTCCTCTTTCATATTAATGATCATGTCACTCATAATATAAAGATGGTATCATTTGTATTGTCAAAACTGAGCAGGTGCTTATTGGCACTTGCTTGGAGTCCTGTGCCTGGTTTGTCACAATAGCGAGAGTGCAAAGGGAGTGATTAGCACGGATGCATAGATATGGCCCAGCGATTGTGGTTTCCCACACATCCGTTAAGCTGGCCATACACTAGATTGATTATTGACCTGATCATCCAGTTATTTGGTGAACGGGCCAAACATCGCTGTAGTGTATGGTCAGGATAGGCTTCTCAAAAGTCCAATCAGAATATTTTTTCATAACAGAGATTTTTTTTTTACTTTTAACATTCTTAATTATATTGGACGCTAGCACCTGATATTTTAAGCTGAGATAATCAACTCCCTCTTCTGCTAGAATTATCGATCTCGGGAGGAGAGCTGTATGACACTGATGGCTGGAAATTGTCCCGTAACTGGCCATCTGCTGGGATTGATAATCGTCCCAGTGTATGGCCATGTTTACTCAAGCTTATGATTGTAAATATAAATTGTGGCCTTCATGTTTGGGTGCTGGAAGAGTTTCTTCTGCGACTAGGGAGGAACGCGTTGTAGCATACTGAGGGCTACACCAAGGCCGGTGCGATGAGGTCTGCCGGGGGGGTTTAAGCACAGACCAGCGCAAGACTGAAGAGGCACTCATTCCCCAACTCCAACGCACGGCTGAAAGGACGTCCCTGCTATCAGCCACCGTGGCAGTAACACAGAGCAACTGATAGGAAACTTCCTTTTCAGCTGCGGTTTTGCTATCAGCTGTTCTGTTTTCTGCCTGGCAGCCGATAGCAGGAACTTCCTACATGCAAATTACGCTGATGTGACATTAGGTCAATAGAAAGAAGAAGGGGAAACAGCTAAGGTAAGTGAGGGAAAGCTCATCAATGGGAAATATAGGGAGGCTATAGAGACATGAATGGGAAATACTGGGGAGGCTGGAGACACACGAATAGGGAATACTGGGAGCTGGAGAAATATGGGGGTGGATCCTGAACTACGTCCGTCTTCTGCGCATGCGTAGTAGCTATTGTACGTAATCGGCGTATCGTTTCGATACGTAGATTGCGTATATGCGGTCTAAAAGGCCGCATATACACAATCTACGTATCTAAGCGGTTATCCGAACGGTACAGGGTGAACCTTGATTTGTCACTCCAGAGAACCCTTTTTCACGGTTCCTGACCCTAACCCTCTCTTCCCCGCAGCCTAGCCGTAACCCTCTTTTCTCCCTAGTCTGACCCTAACCTTACCTTCTCCCTAGCCTGACCCTAACCCTCCCTTCTTGTTACACGCCGATATCCAGCGTGTAACAGACTTGCCTGCTTCACAGTCCCTCCAGCGCCGCCCTCCGTCGTCGCTGTCTGCGTGCCGTCACGGGGGCGTGACGGTATGCAGATTAGCCATGTGCATCCCGCACACACCCCGTAGCCGCTTCTCCCTGCGCGCTCTGCTTCCCTGGTTGCCAGGCAACCAATACACGTTACCCCTCGCGCTGCGGCGCATATTGCGAACGTTGTCAGTGGGCTCACTGGGTTCTGCCTTCCTATTGGGTAGGCTCCATATTTAACCCCCTCCTTGTCACTTCCTGGGCGCCGGTTATAGCGTCTGCTCCCCGTGCTTCTCTCTCTTTATCTTGCCTCTGGCTTTTCTTCTGCTTTGCTCTCTACATTTGTTCTTGAGTGCCCCATTGTTATCCTGCCCAGTTCCTGCCTTTTTGGATCCTTTTGTCTGCATTTCCCTCTCTTGCCCTTTTGTATTTAGCCTTGGTGTGTTAACCCTTCCTTCTCCTGTAGTGCTTGTTTCTGTATCCCCCTGGGGATTTCCTTCAGTTTGAGTGGTAGTGTGAGTGACCCAGTTTTGTCTAGTTTGTCTGTCCAGTCCAGTCTTCCCGGTTACGTCTGTTCAGTGTTTTGTGTCGTTTGTCACAGTCCAGTTCCTTCTGGTACTGCTTTTGCTGCTTTACCTACTTCCTCCATCCATTCCCTCTGCCCCATTCTCGCTTCTATCTCCCGGGCGGTGCCCCAGGGGCTGCGACCTGAGGGTAAATCTGCCGCACAAGTCTATCCTCACCATCAGAGGCTCTAGCGAAGAACCAGGTCCTTCTAGACTGCACGGCCTTTGGTGAGCTCCGTCCGTCTCTAACTGCCGTCTACCCCGGTTCTCATCCAAGGTAATTCCAGTGGTGTCACAACAGTAGTTGCTGCCATTATGGCTTATTTTCAACACTGGAGAAAAGAGGGTTAGGGTCAGGCTGCAGGGAAGGGAGGGGTAGGGTCAGAGTAATGGAAGGGGAGGGTTAGGGTTAGAATTAGGGGAAGGGTTGGGGTTAGTTTAGCCACTCACCTTTTGGAGCACTGTGTTCGGTGCATAAGCAATCAATATCCCAGCCAGTTCGAAACCAACTGGGATTGAATGGCCCTATCGAAATAGGGCCGTTCTTTGTGGGGACACACACCTGTAAATGTGGACACTTACGTGTCTAGATTCCCACTTTAAGTTTATATATATATGTGTATGTATGTATATATATAATCTCACATATGTATGTATAAATCAGTGTGTGTGTATAATTTATAGCCATTTGAAGCCATACGTTTTACCAGTGGGAGACCCTTCCCGTGATTGGCATTGTTTACCAGGGGCTGCGTGACTAAGATTGCACCTCTGCATCTCTCACCAACAATAGAGTGCTTAATTTGATGAGTCAGAAGACTTAACTTCAAGTATTAATCATATCTCTGACTCTGGTTCCCACATTGCCTGGTGATTGACGGATGGTAAACGGCTCAACAAGCGTGTGTGTGAAGTATATAGAGAAATGCTGTGCGTCTGTGCAAAATGTGGTTTTATCTCTGAAAGTTTTCTTAGTCCTGTAAGTGTTGTGATGAATAATCTTCAATTATAATGCTTCTCCTGAAGATGACATAAAATGGTTTCAGCAGAACTGTCTGTAATAGTTCCATGATGGATAATGCTTTTTCATCTGCCAAAAGTTTTATTTACAGACAAATCTAATGCAAGAAGATTTAAAGAAAAAGTTTTCTAGAAATACTCAAGTATAAGAAAAGGTTGCATGAGAATCTCAGCATGTGAAAGGCTAAGATGTTCTACGCCAGGTATAGGTAGCGTGGCACATCAGGTGATATGCCACAGGTGATGTGGATGGTACAGGTTTTTCCATGCCCTGTCAGTACCTCTGGGGGGAGGGGGATCCCCGCTAAGAACGGCCCCCGCTAAGAACGGCCCTATTTCGATAGTCGTTCTCTCCCAGCGAGTTTCAAACTGGCTGTGATATCGATTGCTTATGCCTCGATGTGGCATAGCAATCGATCCCCAGAGCACCAAACACAGTGCTCCGATAGGTAAGACTAAAAATTAACCCCAACCATTCCCCTAGTTCTGACCCTCCCTTTCCATAACCCTAACCCTCCCTTCCCCACATCATGACCTTAACCCTCCCCTTTCCTAAGAGCCTAACCCTAGCCCCCTCCCAACACTAAAAATTCCATCCCTGGAGAGGTTACTCTCCGGAGCTGTCTGTGGCGGGTCCAGCGAGAATGAATGGGTGAGTCTGCTGATCGGCACACTCACCCATTCATAAAAAAATTCTAAAAAGGCTGCCTATTCGAAATAGTCTCTATTTCTAAAAGCAGCCCATCGTAGCGGGGACTGCAACAGCTGTATGGTATTGCATATTGCAGTCATTAAGATATATAGTCTGTATTGTGTGGCAGTTTTTGGGATAAATTGGGATGTGAATAAAGGAGACTAAGATGCTGTTTGTTTTGTATAGTAGTGACTATGATGTTCTTCCTTTTGTTGTGGTTAAAAGATTGTGTTTTATGACGCTTACATGAAATAGTATACTCTAATAACTATTATGTAAAATAGTTAGACAGGAGGGCGCAATTCAAATTTCACAGGGGTGCGCAGAACATCCTAGCACCAGCCCTGTGTCACATGTAGTTTTCCTGCAACAATACAAAACATCCTGCAGCCTTTTGACGTGTTTCTACATTGCCATCACACAAATAGGTTGGCATGCCTCTTCACATAGAAGGTGTGATAATGGGAATATGCAGCTGTGCTATTTCATTCTATTACTTTTTGCTTTATTAATGTTTATTTGTGTCTTTAATGAAGTGGAATAACATAGCATGAGAGAGAAGAATCTTTTATAAAAGCAGAACCGCTGAAATATTGAACCAACTTTGCTGGCAGCCTTCAGCTGCTGTGTTATAGTCTTAATGGGACCTATCGTACAATTCATGAAGCACAATTCTCTGTGCACTATGATCAATGTTCTAAAAATCTCCTGTCACTGTCATGACTCATTTAAGCCTGAGCAGTATTTCAGGGAGACATATTTTATTTAATGACAGGGATGGTTGTGGAGCTGATGTGGCTCTGGAAATTCTACAGTTTTCCCAATACACAAGCACAACTGTAGTTTAAGGAGGTGTCTGCTCAAAAAAGAGCTTAGACATTCACCTTGATGTTTTCTTAGGGGAATGTGCTCTATTTCTGGGACTCCAAATAATGAAGTTTGCGAAATATTCTGCTGGATATCTGAGAATCAGTGAGACTGAATAACAAGCTTTTCTGTGCTTAAATCCATTCTTAACTGTGTGTATGAGTTGCATGCACTACAGAGAGTCTTGCTGAGGTGGATTGTCATTGAATAAAAGCAACGGAACAATATCACATAAGGAGCCATTGTCAGGAATAACAATTTGAATAAAGTTTATGGTAGGCACATTGATATCATTTCTTTTATTAAGCTAGCACAAAAAATTTTCTTCTCCAGTTATGAAACCTTTTGTGGGTTTTTTCATGTTGTGACAATATAAATGCTTGTGTTTAAATTGTTGACGGTGTTATATACAATAAGAACAAAAAAAATAAAACTCCTTTGTCGATATGCATATTTGCATATTGCACCTCAAGCATTATTAAATTCCTTTGGTCTATTCAATGCTTGCAGGCTAGATGAGGATTAGTGTAATGGACAGTGCTGCCGGGTGAGAATTAGCCACAAGGAATGAACTAACCATTAGGATTAATTTCCTAAGCCAGCTTTAGCATTTCACTGAATTACTTATTCCCGGTGCAGTAATATAGGATACGTGTTATGATCACAATATTGCACCTCTCTGAACTGGTCTTCCCTGAGTTGACCTGTATGTACTAAGTAGCTGTATTTAGATTAAAGCTAAAAGTCTCTTGAACCAGTGTCACACTGAATGTATGTGTGTTTGACACAGAGCCCCAAAGCCGCTAACCTTGGGCTGGATCCACACTTAAGAAGAAGCTTGAAATGAAGGGCCTGATTCACACTTAAGAAGCTTCTGCTCCTTAAGTGTGTATTTGAAATTACCTACTTCGCATTAGTAGTAGGTCAATTACGCTATCTATGTACCAGATCGGTACGTAGATAGCGTAGGTGCGGTCTTTAAAGACTGCACGCAGGAATTTACGTCCATAGAGGCAGCGTTATGCCGCCTCGGGGCGGTTTTAGGAAGAAGTGGGAGGGATTTAGATTAGCCGGGGGGAGGGCGGGTGTTAGGTGGGGAGCTGCAATGCCGTACGGACATTGCTCGGAGAAATAGGGTAGCCCTATGGCACTCATAAGTGCCATAAGGTACCTAAAAACGGGGGTGCCAGGTTGGGGGCTGGAAGAGTGAGTTAGGTGCGGATCTGCCCGCACCTAACTCACTCTTATCTGTGAATCAGGTCCTAAGAGAGGAAAGTGCTCCTGGGCTAAACCATGTTGATTTCAGGGGAGTCATATTTCATCTGTTGCAAACAGTATTAGAGATGAGAGGTGATGTTTCCTTTCCCAAGTCTAAATAACAGTGTGATAGTAAAGCTGGTCAGTATCTGTGTGCAGTAAGCAATTCAAAAATATATCCCTGCATGCAAAGGATGCAATTAACTTGACTCCCCCTGCAATCAACATGGTTTAGCACAGGTGTAACCTTCCTCTCTTAATTACAAGCTCATTCTTAAGTCTGGATCCAGCCCCTTGACATTAGATCCCTTCTTAATTGCTAGCCAAGGAAAGTGTTCTCCTAAGTGCAGACACTGGTCATATTAACTCTATTTTTAGCTTGTGTTTGAACATAGAATGCCCAGTTTATATTTTCCTAGAACATTCCAGGCATTTCAGAAACTAAGCATTGTGCAAGAGATTTCCCTGTGTTGGAGAAACAGGTAGAACCACTTTCATTTATATGTTTAATATTTCCAGGCTAGCCCACCACCACCTCTTGTCTATGACAGGATCTTTTTGCTGTGAGCAGTTTTAATTCTTCTGTGGTTTCATTCCAGTATTGTCGTGCTGAAGCATGAAGTTTCTGTGTGACTGTTGGGCTGCTGTTAGCACCACTGATAAACATAATGGGGTGGTTAAAGACAAGGGGCTGGATTCAGACCTATGTTCCCTTTTACGTTTCAACATGTAGCGTATTCATGCTATCGTAATTACTATGCACTCCCCTAGGCACTTAGCTCGGTCGTACGTATTTTTGCCGTTTTACGCTTTTCAAACCCTACCTTAACTTCTCAAAGCGCAAATATAAGCACACCCATACTGTATGATTTAAATGCCTCCCCCCACCTCCGATGGCTGACACGCCCCTTTGTTCGTAGTTACGCTCTTGATACTAGGATGATACGTACGTTCACAGTTATGTGCCGTAACATCTGCCGCATGCATGCGCAGAACCTGCAAAATAGCGTTTTTACTAGAGTAAATACGCTAGCAGACGTAGCTCTGGATCTGGCCCAAGAATCCTAAACAAATGATCCTACCAAAAATGTCATTGATTATTGGGTGGAGTTACCTATATTTTACTTATCTGCCATGTGCTGTGTGCATTGTCTCTTAAACACTCTCAGCAGCTTACTCTTGCACCTCCATTTCTCTATTTTTGACTGTGTCTAAAATACAGGGCAAAAATAAAATGACCGTGTGCTGCAGCTCTGAGGGTTCTGGGTAAGAGAAGGAGCAGACAGTAAAATATATAATGGGTGTAGTTTGCTGCTTCGATGATCTGTATTGCGACTGATCATGTTGCGCCTGGAAAGTGATGATTGCCGGCAAAAGCTGGGAGTTTCCTGCTTGACAGCGTTGTTCCAGCAACTCCTGGGGCACTGAAGATTCCAACACCAACAGGTAAGGTTTCATCCTAACTATGTTGGTCCCTCCCCTAATAGCAGCCTAATCCTAACCTTCCTCTCTCAGCAGCTTAACCCTCCTCTCTCTGCAGCCTAACCCTTCCCTCTCTCTATAGCCTAGCCCTTCTCTCTCTGCAGCCTAACCTCTCTCTCTCTGCAGCCTAACCCTAACCTTCCCCTCCCCACAGCCTAACCCTTACTTTCCCATCCCCACAGCCTTACCATAAGCTTGCCTTTCTAGCAGTCTAACACTGGTGGAATATAGGATTGTACATAAGGGCTAAAGCCAGTCATGATATCCACATAGTACGTAGCATCGTCCCTATACAGAGCTTACTTGCATATGTAAGTCGGTTCATTTTCTTAGCTCTGGATCCAGCTTTTTGCTTCACTGGACTATTTTTTTGCACTGCACATGTGCGAGTATCCATGCCACCCAATCAGAATGCATTGGGACCCATTCAAACTTAAGAAGAATGACATATCCGACACCTTCCTACATGCAATCGCAAGCAAGTGTGCCTTGATATTACAAGGTACAGTATAGTGCCCTTGGGTTGTTTACTGATCCAGCCTTAAAAGTTAAGGCAGGCTGTCGCTATCAGCATCTATGTGAGGGCAGTGTAAGCAGTGTGATCACACAGATACTGTAGAAGGATATGGAAATTCTGCCATTGCCAATCATCTATTTGGGATCTGATTGCTTTATTTATTAGTTCTTAGGATTCAATCCCATATCATGCTGCACTGTCTACTCTGTGTATGTAATATATGTTTGTAACTTGCACTACATATGTCTCCATCCATTTTGTAACTGGTCTGGTAATGTAAGGGTTGTATAAGAAGTGTCAGCACAAACATGGAAATAGGGACACAAACACAACCTTGTGAACCGTTTCTCCAGGATCTGCACATTTCCTGCAGTATTAATATGACAGGACGTGGGAGAAGAGTTTATACATTCTTTGGCCACTACCAGGAACTCATCTTTGTTATGTTTTGTTTTGCATTTGGTATTTGAAGAGCTGTTATTGTGATACAGGAATGCAGTGCTATCCTAGAGCTAAAGGCCTGTCTTGTGCTCTCATGCCAGCTATTTCTCATTTAGGACCGGATCCAGAGTTATAACTGCACTCTGTCTGTATCCAGCCTTCTGTGTAGGCAAGAGTAGGCCACTTCCCCCGCACGCATGGACTTACGATGCGTGGACTCTATGTTAACATGTCTGAGCCATCCTCACTTACGACTTGAGACTTAAGAGTATTTTCCGTAAGCATGAAGGGCCTGATTCAGAGATTGAAAATAAGAACTTAAAGTTACACCTGGGCTAAACCATGTTGATTTCAGGGGGAGTCAAATTTCATTTGTTGCAACAGTATTATAGTTAAAAGGTGATGTTTCCCAGCTCAAGTCTAATTAGCAGTTTAAAAGTGAAGCTGATCAGTATCTGTGTGCAATAAGTAAAAGCAAACTCCCTGCATGGATGCTAAGAATACAATTAACTTGACCCACCCCTGAAATCAGTATGGCTTTTCCCAGATGTAACTTTCCTCTCTTATTTCCAAGATCCTTCTTAAGTCTAAATTAACCCCATAGACCCCACAAGCTCCAAATGTGTCCTGTGTTATGTAGCCTTAAGATGTTAGCAGCAGATCCTTGTGCAGTCGGACCTCCATAACTCAGACTTGTTTTTCCAACACATCCCACAAATGCTCGTTTGGATTGAGATCTTGTGGTAGGGAACGCTCTGATGTACGAAAGTGCCTAACCCAGCCCTTACTGTATAATTTAAATGCCTCCCCCCGCCCACATTGTGTATCTTTGCATGAATGAACTGTTGTCGCGCCCTGTCATTTGGAACTCTGAGAGTACGTATACCAGTTCTGTACATTTATAGTTTTGATAAATAACATCTACTGTGCACATTTGCAGTGCGATTGCACAGCCCGACTTACACACACCGCTTGTTGTCATTATTAAGTCTGGATCTGGCCATTAAAATGTGGATGGCTCATGTATATTTAGCACGGCCTCACTGTACCATCTTCATGTACTTCTGCCTTCTCACTTAGTGTATGAGATCTCCACACCCAGATCTATATTGGAAATGCGGTCATTTTCCAGTCCTATCAATCAAAATACTCCCCAATTGACCTCTGTCTGCTGGACCTCCCTATACCAGCTTATGGACAGATCATAAAGTGATCCTTGGTAGATCCTAGCAGCATACTTGTCTTTTCCATTCCGTGTATTGAATGTGTTAAAAATCTGATGCCAGCAATTAAGCATCAGGCTTTTAAAGCCAAGTTTTCTTTTTGTCTTTTTGACTATATAAGTTTATTACAAAGGGGTGGATCCAGATCTACGTACGTGAGCGATTTTACACCAGCCGTTGAAATAAAATAGCCCATTAGTATTTACTGCGCATGGCAGATGTTACGCCACGTAACTCTGAACGTACGTACCAGCCTCGTACAGCGTAGCTACGACCAAAGGGACGTGCCAAGCATACCACACCCGTAATTACGATTCAGAGCCGGGGTGAGGCACTTAAATTGAACAGTCTGGGCGTGCTTAGACAGGTACGTATGAGCAGCATGTACTTCAGTACTTACGCAGCATAAAGTTACGGAAGGGTTCGGCAAACGTAAAACGGCCAAAGTACTTACGAGTGAGGGGAGAGCCAAGGGGAGTGCATAACAAATACGCTACGTCTTGAAATGTAATGGAAACATAGCTCTGGATCTGGCCCAAAAATTGTATATTTTTTTTGTAAAGCAGTATATTTTGTGTATATATTTTTTTTAAAGCAGTAATAAATATAGTATTTGTTTTTCAGTGTGAGATAGTAGTAGGGTCACCTGATGCCTACACAATGGGGCTGATCCAGAGTTTGGGAGTACACTCAAACATAGGTGGATATTTACACCTTGGCAAAACCATGTTGTCCTGCAGGGGGAGGCAAAGTTAAACTGTAAGAGTTGAGAGGTAGATTACAGTCTTAGCTATAAATTACAGATGAAGCATAAAGCTTTGCAGTATTTGAGTTCTATTTACAAAAGCAAAATCTTCAAGCAAAATTTTGTTGCGAGTCCCTGCTGTGATGTTACACATTGCGAAATAGGGACAGCCAAAAATGTCTTTTTGGCTGTCCCTATTTCGAATGTGTAACACCGCAGAATTTACTGTATTGAAAGCTTGCCATCTTTTCACTGCTTCCCTCTTGGGATATACTAGAGAGGAGAAACAGCTTACATTCTCAAGGGACTTGATGACATGACACCATGGCGCGATACATATGAAAACCGTTATCCATCCCTGCGCTTACTATAGCACAGTGTTGTGAATAACTGCAGTGAACAGTGGGACAGTGCTTGGTGACACAATTTGCGGCATCACAACCCACTGTGAACCAATTGCAGGAGATTTTCCCGCTCTCCAGAGATTCGCTGACAAATTTCCTTTAGTCTCCCGGGCGTTCCAGGCGCCAGATTTACTAAGCTGTAGGTTTGGAAAAGTGGAGATGTTGCCCATAGCAACCAATCAGATTCTAGATCTCATTTAACTATTGCATACTAGAGAATGTCAGCTAGAATCTGATTGGCTGCTATAGGCAACATCTCCACTTTTCCAAACCCGCAGCTTAGTAAATCTGGTCCTAGGAGTGTTGGCAAAAATGACTAACACTCTGCCAATTTAAGCTCTCCTCTTAGCTTCACAGATGAATTGGCATCCAGCAATGGCAGGCATATAGGGATCTCTGTGGGTCTGCTACTTAGATTAGACAAGTGCACCTTTCCTGTACATTACTGGCCAGTAGCCAGTCTGCATACAGTCATAGGTGTAAGCTTTTATTTGTGGTAATGGCCAGTCCACTAAGCAACAAGCTCAAAATGTCTGTCAAAGGAGGATTGTACTTATAATCATAAGCACCTGGAATAACTCAGGATGTCTGTAATTGACCGATACATTGTAAAACATATATGGCCTATTTTATTTTCTGCTCTAGCTCTGTTGTATTACCAATAATATATTAATGATATCTAGATAAATAGAGGTACATAGCAGTAATTAATATTTAATCATTCTGATCCACAATCCAGGAGTATGGCAATTTTTTTTTGCACATAACTAACAGCCAGTTGTATGCTACCTGGGGGTAGATGATTCCCTCCCTCCCCTTCAGAGTGTCATACACTAGACTTTGATAGTCTTACGCTGGGTGCACACAAGTTTCAGTAAATCCAACATTGTTACTCTTTTAGCAAATGTTTATCGGCCAGATCCAGAGCTACGTCCGCTAGCGTATTTACGCTATCCGGAGACGTAAAAACACAATTTTGTAGGTACTGGACGTGCTTATGCACTTAAATATGTGCAGACATTACAGCCGACAGGAGTTACACTTGAAAAAGTTGATTTCTAAAGCATAAAACGGCAAATGTACGTACGGCCGAGGAGAGTGCATAGTAATTACGATAGCGTAGCTCTGAATTTGGGCCTATGTACCGAGTACACACTGAGAAGATCCCCCTCTGGATCCCTCTCCTTTTCTTCCCTTCATGCAATTCTGCTACTATCCTGTGAAAGACATTTTGTATCGATGATCGCAGAGGCACGCAGTTACCGGTCCGGCCAGCCCTGTTTCTATACTGATACAGTCGCCAGCTGAAACATCTGCAAACTGGAAATGTTTAACAATTTTTCCGTTAAGGTGTGGTTGTGGCAGGTACGAATTTATAGTTAGGCTGCAGGGCATAAAGGGTTAGGCTATGGGTGGTGTAGGGTAAGGGTTGAAGAAAGGGAAGGTTAGGGTTAGGCTGCGGGAAACAGAGGGCTAGGAAAGGTTTAAGGGTAGGGTTAGGTAATAACATTTACCTGTCGCTAGATGACTCTTCGTGACTTCATGAGTCGCAGCACTGCCGCTTTTGCAAATGGAGACTGCTTGCAGTTGGCAATCTGAAAACAGACCATCATATCGGCGAACATCATCCTGGCAAAAATTAGTTTCCAAAAATCTACTGTGGGACTGGACTGCAACCAAAACTCTGCTTTAGGGTCCGTATTCAGAGATGTGTGTGTATAAAGTACTCAAATATACGCGCGGACGTAGCAAAGGCTACTCCCATGACACTCCCCTAGCACGGACGGGTTTTCAGTGACTTACGCCTCCATAGGGTACCCTTATCTCTATATATCGTATCTCTACGTACGTATATGCGTATCAATCTAATCGCGCTCTCAAAAGCCCATTTAAATGCCTCCCTCCGCCCACTTTCACGTAACTTCTAACGTACAGAAAACAATCACGCCCCCCCATACGTATGTCCCTAAGTGCGATTCACAAGTCTGTGCCTAAAGTACTTGCGTAAATACTACGTAATTTGCGTGGAAAAAGTTACTACACATGCGCTGTTAATCCGCTCCTAAAAATACGCACGCAAACCCACTCAAAAACGTATGTGTGAATACGGCCCTAGGTCCTGTATGTATAACTTGCCTCATGTGACTGTGCACGGTTTTTCTTTATATTGTTCAGTAAAGATTTTACCCTCTGACGGTTTTGGCTTATCTCTGCCTCTCAGTTCTGCTGGATGATGATGAGTGATCAGGGTGGATTTCCCTTGGGGAAGGGTGGGAGAATCAAACATTCGCTCGGCACAGCTAAATAAAGCATTCTTGCTGCAGTAACTTCTTTAACACAACTCCAACAGCAGCAGCAGCAGCAGCAGCATTCCTTTAGGAACACTATTAAGATCCCATGTTGGTCGGGTTGCCTAGATCAGTTCTATTGCTGTACTGGGTTGAGCCACCTGTGTTTACATTATGTTACTGGGAATAGTTACTAGCAGCCTTGCTTCAGCATCAATTCTGCTCTCTCCCGTTTCCTAGTGGCGGGAGACAAATTCATCTGTGCAGAGGGGAGCTTGGCTGACTTTTCATTGGTATAAATCTCTTAGTGGTGTGTTACTGAACACTGCTTGTGCTGTATCTAAACAGATGGATCCCATCCACAAGCCTATGATGAGTCCGAATTTTGGAGTCCCGCTGTTCAAGACAAAAAGGCCAGTTATTTCTTGCAACGTGTGTCAAATCCGCTTTAACTCAGAGGTAAGCGTTTAAAATAACTTCCTGAATATGAAACATACCACAAAGTGTCCCTATTGAATATAGATATATGTATTTATTGTTGAAGATGTGCCTGGAAAGACTTGTCATACCTTTATAAAATATAGTGTTTTTCTCACACGCAGCATCTTTGTTACTGTACTTTCTTTTCCATACAGTTAACAGTTTTGTTGCTAGCGTTCTTTGCATTGTAGTAATGCTTTTAATTGGAAGTAAATGGTGATTTAAACTTGTGTGTCTGCCAAGAGATTTATGCACACAGTGCTTAGGACTCCACCGGAACATACAATGGAAATGAATTGTGGCAAACCCATATCTTTGTCTGATTGATTTGCATGTAATCTGCCTTTGCTAGCTCTAGTTAACTGTCCTGTGTTTAGAACAGCTGTACTAACAGCTGGGCCGCTCCATGAGATATTTTAGCTCCCCGAACCCTGGCTGAGATGATGGGGGGAGTAAAACGGG
>WWET01000646.1:221704-239082 GCA_011038615.1 Limnodynastes dumerilii | reverse complement strand
GCTGAACGCTGCCCCTTCATCGTAGTTACGCTGTTGATCGTAGTGTCGTAAGTACGTTCAGAGTTTCCTGGTCGTAACATCTGTCGCGCGCATGTGCAGAACATGAAAAACCACGTTTATAATATTACGACAAGCGGAAATACGCTAGCGGGCGTAGGTCTGGATCTGGCCCATAATGTTTAAATGCAGGGGAATATATAATATATTATTCTTCTAAAGATGCGGATTAAACTTAGCTTATTCACACTTCCTGTTGGGTAAAAAGTTACATATTCATCAATTTTCGTTGACATTTTTTTCTTATCTGGCTAGGTCATTTGGGTGTTTCGAGGCTTATTTATTGTATGTTTGATCTACTGATCACCAATTGTAGCATTTAAAGTACAAGCATCCTATTAAGTGCAAATGGGGTCCTTAAAGTGAAACAAGGGACTTGGTAATGCTTGTCCAGTCATTACATAAGTTGGGCATCAGCTGACTAAACATAATAACAATGGCCTCTAGCAGACTTAAGCACGCAACGTTCCGAAGTTGTTAGAAAATGGTACAGCACATGCACTGTTTTCCCTGCAATGGAGTGCTACTGACTACTGCTGCGATCTGTCCCCCTGAGGCGTATCTCCTATACATAGGTATTTAGAGCCAGATTCACAACCCCGTTACTTTTTACATACGTGCCTAATTTTACGATTCTAGCTACTACGCATGCATAGTAACAATTTTACACTATCTACGTTGCGTTTCATTAGGTAGATTGGACAGCGGAGGCTACTATACGGATCATGGGCCAGATCCAGAACTAAGTACGACAGCGAAGTTACACAAGCTGCTTATGTAATCTCCGACTGTTTGTACGTTCTGCGCATGCACACGGCAGATGTTACGCAACGTAACTCTAGTCGGTCGTAACTATTTTATAACTACGGATGAAGGGATGTGTCAGCCCTACACTAGCCATAAACACGCAATGGAGGTGGAGGGAGGCATTTAAATTGTACAGTATGGGCTGGGTTAGGCAGTTACGACTGTCAGGACGCTACGTACGAGCACGGTTACGCTTGGAAAAGTTAAGGTAGGGTCAGGTAGTCATAAAACAGTTAAATTACAAGCGCACAGGGGGAGTGCCCGGGGAAGTGCATAGTGCTTACGATAGCGTAAATACCCTACATGATTGTACTTAAAGTGCACTTAGGTCTGGATCCGGCCCTATGGATCCGGTCCAATATGTTATTAAATAGGGGTTTGTCTTGCAAAACTGGTCCAACGTTTATAAGGCAATACCATTAGTGTATAAGACTGCCGATAGCCTAGTTCCCATATCTGCTATATGGACAGTGATTTAGGAATGCTAGGGCTGCTTATGACAATCCAAATGCAAATAGAACATTGTCCACATATTGCATATCCTGTAGCACTGGTTGTCATGATTATTGGACTGGATATAAAAGTGATGCAAAAAAACCACTGCAAATGGGGCAGCACGGTGGCTCAGTGAGTACTTGTGTCTCACAGCGCTGATGTTATGAGTTTGATTCCCAGATTAGGCCTTCTCTGTGATGAGTTTGTATGTTCTCCCCGTGTCTGCGTGGGTTTTCTCCGGGTGCTCCAGTTTCCTCCTACACGCCAAAAACATACTGGAAGGTTAATTGGCTGCTTAGTAAATTAAACATTGTGTGTGTGTGTGTATGTGTGTGTGTGTGAGTGAAATACGTCGATGCGCCCCGCCCTCCTTGCCTAACTACAGCGTAGTTACGGTGAGGAACGCCCCCTCAACCGTAACTATGCAACAGTTAGGGATGCCCGATCCTAAGGCAACATCTGCCCGGCACATGCGCAGATCGGCAAAACTGCTGATCTTACGCATACGCCTGTAGTTCTGGATGTAGCTCCAATGGGACAGGGACTGATGCGTATGTGAAATATTATCTGTGAAGCGTTACGTAATCTGATAGCGCTATATAAAAACCTGTTAATAAATAAATAATAAACAAACCTGTTAATAAAGTGTTGTTATATTTAGTTCAGTTGCATATATTTCATGAAAATAGGTCATCTTTGCAAAACTCATTAAACTCATGTTATTGTACAAATAAATTCCTTTCGGTTATGTCACTGGCGAAACCCTAGGAATTACAAGTATTCCCTTTGGGATCGTGTACCATGGGGAATTGCAAGCTACCTGGTCCTTGTTGTGAATACTGCTTTCCCTGACATACTGCAGCGCTCTCCCCAACAGACGGTTAGGGTGAGACAAGGAGGAGATGTTTAAAAGAAGGGGAAGGTTAGGGTTAGACTGCAGATAAGGGAGTGTTACGCTCAGGCTACTAGAAGGGGAAAATTAGGGTTAGGCTGCTAGAAGGCGAAGGTTAGACTAAGGGATAGGGATAAGGGGAAATACTACTATCTTCTTCAGTTGCTGCCTGTCAAGGAAGTTACAAAAGCAACTACTTTCCTACTTTGTCCACTAGCTATGTCACAAAACCGATCTTCGGACAGACGAGCCACATACATCCTGCCCTGCTGTTGCAAATGCTTCCATTGCTTAAGTTTGGATCGGGGGGATCAAGAGTGGTGTGGGCGTCTGAACACACGCAGAATGCGGTCATTTTCCGATCCTTGCGAGCTGGTCCATAGTATTTAAAGTACAAGCACCATTTTGATTGCAAATTATTTCAAATAAACAAATAATAAAAGACCTAGCGCTCTAAATGTAAGGAGCTGAGCTATAGAGGTAATTGAGTCTACCACCCCAGTGTACAAGTGGCTAAAAAAGTTCAAGCATCTGATGGCAGGCAGCTTATTTATATTTAACGTCTTTATTCTTCTGTAATTCCGATCCTCTTTATTCAGCAATCACTTAGGAACAAGCAAGAGAGAAAGAGAAACAAATTGGTGTAGCAAGTTTTAACAGTTTTCCTCAGGGGAGATGAGTGCGATCCACGTGCCGATTCTCAGGGTAAGCAATGTCTGTTAGGGATGCGAGTGTTCCCCCCCCTGACGCGTTTCAGGCCTCGTCAGAGGCCTAGTCCAGGCCTGAAACGCATCAGAGGGTGAAAACTCGTATCAAAATTTATTGTACATGAAAGAGAAATAATAAAACATTAGAGAGGCTAAAACCTCTAACAAGACTGAAACAAATCACAGAATCCATACCCGGCGGTACACGCTGGTGAAAACAGTTCAATGTAACCAGGGTAAGCAATGTCTGTTAGGGATGCGAGTGTTCACCTTGTGACGCGCTTCAGGCCTGGACGAGGCCCTTTTTCAAAGTGGTCCACTTTGAAAAAGGGCCTTGTGCAGGCCTGAAACGCGTCAGCTGGCGAACACTCACATCCTTAACAGACATCGCTTACCCTGAGAATCGGCACGTGGATCGGGACTCTCATCTCCCCTGCAGGACTTTGGAAACCAGTGCCGGGGACCGCCAGAGATACTAATCTAGAACTTGCCTACCACTGTCTGTGATTGCTGAATAAAGAGGATCAGCATTACAGAAGAATAAAAGCTTTAAATATAAATAAGCTGCCTGCCATCAGATGCTTGAACTTTTTTAGCCACTTGTTTAGATGATCTTATAATATATACATGTAACGCAGAGCATATTAGAAGGTTTTTTATTTTTCTTGATTGCAAATTATTGTCTGCTCAACCAACTGCCACAAACTCTTTGCAGGCTGGACAAAACCATGTGACCCTGAGACATCACTTGCTGCAAAAGGGATCATTAATAAGATTAAATGGCAGTGATGAACACTATAAACGTGCAGCAAAATATATTAACAAGATCCCGGAAAACAGTCAAAATGGGTGACGGCAACAGTAATGTAGAAGACATTGCATGCGTGAGAAAAATAGAGGGTTTAAAGAAGGAATAATTCTAGTTCTGAAAAGAAGTAGTGTGGTTGTTGAAATAGGGGGAACAGGGAATTTGGATGTTTCATGAAAGAGAATGAAGTAATAAATGATAAGATGTACAGATAAAAACATGTATAGATTGAGAAGAATTGTGCAGGGACTTCTGGGAAAATAAAGCTTCTCGTGGTTGAAGAATGTGACATTACAGAAATAGAATATTTATATGGAAGGTCACTTGGGACATAGCTATTACTGAACATCTGGAAACAGATGCACTTTTGTCCTTAACATGGCTGTGATAAGTAATATTTTCATGTCAGTCCACACTAGTCATTAGTTGGCATTTTGGGATTCAATCTATATAGAGTTCTTTATTTATGTGGGTGGTATATTTACATTTCAGGGGTGGATGACGTGATTGTGGGTTGTACTTAATAAAACTGTCACCAATGATATTTGGTTTATTTTACATAAAATGCAAAAAAGGCAACTCTGAAAACACCTTTACACTCAGTGATATATTTGGAGCAGGATTTCTCCAGTTCAATACTGCAGTCAGCCTGCGCTATGGGCGGTATTCACAGATCCGTTTTGCGCGGAGTTCCGTGCTTATTTTTAGAAGCGGAGTAACTGCGCATGCATAGTAACTTTATTTACGCTATTTAAATTGAATTTACGCACAGAAGTCCATTAGGCACGTACATGTGTATCGCACATGGGGACATACGTGTGGAGGGGCGTGGTTAAAAGCCGTACGGACAAAGTTACGTTAAAGTAGGTGCGGGGAGGCATAAATGACCATTTGAGGGTGCGGTTAGCTACAGACGCACGTACGTAAGTATTATACGCAGGTAAATGCAAACGTAAAGATAAAGGTGTTCTAGGATGGCGGAAATCTACAAAAACCCGTCCGTGTGAGGGGAGTCTCATGGGTGTTGGCTTGCAACGTACGTGCGTATAATTGCGTACCTAGAACGAATGGATCTGTGACTACGGCCCTATGCCTTCTCCTTATAGCTACTGAATGAGTATGAAAGAAGCGCACATTGAAACTGGCAGCACTATACAGACCTTTGCGAACTCTTATTTCAACCGTTCACACAGATATATGGATAGAGAGAGACGGGACACCCGTAATGTAAATTGACTAAGATGGAACATATACTCTAAAGGCCAGAATTAATAAGCTGCTGGTTTGGAAAAATGGAGCTGTTGCCCATGACAACCAATCAGATTCTATCTGACATTCTCTAGCACGTGATAGGAAAGTGATAGCTAGAATCTGATTGGTTGCTATGAGCTACATCTCCACTTTTCCAAACCTGCAGCTTAGTAAATCTGGCCCCAAGTATCATCCGCTTATGTCTGTATGGCCTGGATTTTTTCTTTTGATCACATTTTTTTTTTGTAGCACAATAGGAAAAACTGTCTGAAATCCAAATAATGCCATGAAAGGCAGGGAAAACTCGCACTCTGGAACAGACCATAGTTTTTGTGTTGCTTTGTGTTACTGATGGTTTAGGATAAAGTATCACAAAGATGTCTGAAATAGAAGAAGATTAATAAATAAATAAGGAAGGATACCATGGGACACCCATTTCACTTCCCTGCCCGGAACCAAGGTTAATATTTCGAAAAGTAAATATTAATCTAATTTTGATATTAACTAAGATGCATAGAGTTACTGACTGTGGTAGCAAGCCGTCATATAAGATGCATATAAATAGACGTAAACCTGCACTAACACATTTCCTTGACAAAAAACAGCACAGCACATAATGTCTGCTTTACGCATTCTGACATTCAGACCATCTGGAGAGTGAAAGAGTGGAGAGAAATAAAGGCTTAGACTTAGTATAAGATTATAACGTCTATACCGCCCATTTTTCCAGTTTTATTTAGAAGATGCTCTTATTGGACTTATCCGCAGATGGAAGCAACAAAAATAGGTGCAAATCTGCTCTTGGACAAAACATGCTACAATATGAAATGTCAAAATGAACTCGATTGTTTTGTATACTGGGAACATATCTAGCTTTTGCTTTTAGCACCTGATATACTGAATATACTCATTTTAAAATAATTTAGATTTCAACCTGGAAACATCGGACTGGATCCAGAATTAATAGCATAGGGTTGTATTCATAGATCTGTTTTCACATGGAGTTGCGTGTGTATTTTTAGGTACGTTTTAACTGCGCATGCGTAGTAACGTTATTTACGTAAATAACGTAGAATGTACGCACGGATATGTGAATCGGATTTAGGCACGGATATGTGAATCGCTCTTGGGGACATCGGTACGCATGGGCGACGTAGAAATACGTACTTGAAAATTTACATGAAAGTGGGTGGGGGGGAAGCATTTAAATGAACGCTTGAGGGTGCGGCTATACTGAATCGCATGCATGGAAGACATATACGCTCGTAAGTATACGCTTAGGGCCTGATCCAGAGCTACGATGGCACACTGAGCGGTCTAACACTCAGCGTACCATCGCAGCACTCCCCCTTGCCCCAGCGTATTAACACACGCTTACGCCGGCTGAAGACTACCCTAACTTCAGCCGGCGTAAGCTATTGTTAATACGCTGGCACGGTGGCGTTAGTACGCTAATGCCACCCTCCCAGCCTCATTACCCTCCCTCCCCCCGCCCATCTGCACTAACTGCACCGTAGCTGCTGCTACATCGGGCAACATCTTCCCGGCGCATGCGCAGATTGTCTTTTTAGACGATCTTACACTTACGGAGGTCTGGCTCAGGCCTTTAAAGATCAGAGTGGTCTATGGAGGTGTAAGTCTACGATTGAGCGGCTGGAAGAGGATGGGGGTGTTGTCGGGTTTGCCTTGCTGCGTACTTTTAAAAAACGGATCTCTGAATACGGCCCATATTCCTTTACGGAGGCTAACACATGGAATTTCCTATCCATAATTTTGTACACGCCCCCTACACTCACCTCGCACGTACCGGCCTTCTGCATGCATAACCCTGCCTTAAATATTCCGCATGTGGAAGGCAACCTATGGAATCATACAGCTTGAGCTGCGGTGACTTGCGTTCTGAAGGGCGTGCTGAGGAAGGGTAAGTGTGGAGGGCTGTAGTCCACGTACAAAGGTTGTGCCCAATCCAGAGCCTAACACAGATGTATAAAAGCGTTTACGTCAGAACATATGCAGCAGCCACAGGTCATGTCTAAGTCTAGCTATTATTCCACCTATTTCAAACCCTTGCCTCAGGATGTGACGCTTAAAATGCATCCCAAAGCCTCAAAAATTGCTGACAATGTATTGTGTATATCTGCTCATTTCTGCAGGAAGTATTTACCATATTTTTCGGACCATAAGACGCACCTAGTTTTTAGAGGAGGAAAACAGGAAAAAAAATATTTCGAACCAAATAGTGTCCAGCACCCATCATGTCCTTCACCCATCATCCCCCATCATGTCCAGCACCTACCATCCCCCATCATGTCCAGCACCCAGCATCACCCATCATGTCCAGCACCCACACCCATCATGCCCAGCACCCATCAGCCCCCATCATGTCCAGCACCCATCATGTCCAGCACCTACCATCCCTCATCATGTCCAGCACCCAGTATCACACATCATGTCCAGCACCTATCAGCCCCCACCATGTCCAGCACCCAGCTACAGTACAAAATACTTACTTGCACTGTAGTCCCCGTTCTGCCGTCTCCTGCGCGGGCTTCTCTGACGCTGATGTGACCTCAGGTCACACAGGACAGGCAGAGCAGAAACAACGGTAATGTACGCCGCTGTGAAGCAGTGTAAGGCGCTCATCAGAGTGATGAGAGCATCTTACATTGCTTTCACAGCAGCGTTCATTATGCTGCTGACCGTCAGGGAGCGGGGGGATGAGTGTCTGGATGTGCACCGCATCCCTCCCGGAGGACTCGCTCATACATCAAGGTAAGTATTCGGACCATAAGACGCACACACTTTTTGGGGGGGAAAAGTGCGTCCTATGGTCCGAAAAATACGGTACTTTTTTTTAATGCTTTTATTATATTTGTAAATATTTTTGCAATTATTTAGTGACATGTACAATCCAAGAGAAGCGCTCGCATTACTCAGAAGCTCCATTACAGTCAGCATTACACTGTATTACCCTGCACTTGCACAACATATTTGGGCATGTAGCTGCATTACACTCATCTGCTGTGTGCCCATACTCTAGGTGGCGTAATTGCTGTAATTGTGTGCCATGTGAATGTGTGGATCGCATGCAGCCTCCTTACTTTTTTCAAACACAGATTTGCGCGGGCCCAGAAAGTCTTAGAAGTCGGCAGGTAAGTATTTTATATGTGTATAAGTGCATGTGTGTGTGCGTATATTTAGTAAAAGTGAAGTCTGTGGGCTGGATCACCGTGACATAGTAGCATGGGAATAGCTATTTAAATCGTGCAGTAAGGTCTTGCATGTGGAATAATTGAGGTAGGGTTCTGGCCACGGATCTAACCTCTGTATGTAGGAGTGCAGTGGGGAGCGCCCTGTTCTGCTACACATGGGCCCAGATCCAGACTTAAGTTCCCTTTAAGTACGATCGCATGGCGTAGTTACGCAATTGTAAGTAATATGCACTCCCCTCGAACGCATGTAATTTAGTTGAATTACGAGTTCCAAACCCTACCGTAACTTTTCCCTGCATGTCAGCGGTCGTACGCCTCGCCTTGTCGTACGTAACTGCCTAACCCAGCCCATACTGTACAATTTAAATACCCTAAATACATTGCTTATTTTCTGCTTGCGTGGGGATGACACGCCCCTTCGTACGTAGTTACGAACAAGTTACGTACGATCAGAGTTATGATGCGTAACACCAGCTGTGCACATGCGCAGTACGTACAAACAGCCAAATTTACGCATGCCGCATGTCGCTGTCGCACTGAAGTCTGGATCTGAGCCATGGAGTTTAGGATCACAAAATCTGTACGTTTGCCTACATAACAGAGGCTAATGCACGGATTTCACTATTCATTCTGGACAGGGCCATGTATCATTACGATTGACGGATATGCTGTTTTCTAACACTTTTAATATAAAATGCATGAATTTTCATATAAACCCGTTTTGCTATTTAAAGGTGAACAAATAACAGTCACTAAGAGATTACATAAGTAATTCACTCCCCGGGTATTAATACTTGGTAAAAGCACCGGTAGCTGCAATTACAGTTGTTACAACAGTAATCCCTCTATTTAAGATTTATTTTTGAATATTATCTTATTTTTGTATTTATGCCCTTTGACATACTTTAATGATTCTCTACTGGAATATAAATCTGCAGATGGCTTTGCTCCAATATATTTCAATATCTTGTTAGCAGATGACTGAGATGTCGGTGCTATTCCTACAACATATAAAACAGATCATAAGTGACCAATGTGGTCATATGATCTACAAGTGGTCTACAAGGTTGTGTTGAGGTGTCCTTGGTGTTATTACACCAAGGGTGGTATTCAAGAGATTTGATATCATCCTGGAATATCTTCTTGGTTCAGCTGCTGGATCCAGAAAGCTTAAATGTAATTGCATTTGCGGTACAAATGTTCCAAAGTCGTCTTGGTGGCCGTAGCAACTTCAATAAACATAAGGTTCAAGTGTCCTGGCGCTGTGTCCAACAGATAGCATGATGACAAAGCAGAGACGGGCATCGTGCTTTTACAGCTGTTGAAGAATACTTGTAGGTTTCATAAAACCTGGAGTTTGGTTTCCTATGTGTTGATTGGGTCACTGTTGAAATATGGACAGTTCCCCCCCCTCTTTACACTAAAAATCATAGGGGCTGATCCTCAGGAATGGCCACTAGGGGAATTACGCATGCCGATTGCGTAATTCTCCTGTCAAGAAGGTTGTGCACATGTGCACAACCTTCTTGACAGGAGAATTACGCTAACGTAGTGCCCGCCATACGTAACGTACATTGCGTATGCCGGGTATTACGGGTATTACGTAAAAGGGGCTGCCCCCCCTTTTACGTTTAGTGTATCTCCATCATATAGGCATAGATAGGCATTTCAATTAGGGCTCGGGGCGGGGGAAGCAGCATTACGACAAGGTCTGCGGCCATAATTCCGCTGACCAAGTCGTAAATGTTAAGGTAGGAATCTGGACACGTAAGTATCCAGATTTTAGCGGCGAGTGCACTGAAGACCTTCCCCCTTACTAATTAATGTCCTTATTGCATGTATAACTGGTTGTAGTACTACCCCTAGGACAATTGAACCTGGGTCTATGCCCCAGGCCCTGCCATCTTTATGCTACGGATTTGTAACTACAAGGAACGAAAAAGAGGTCCAGCGCTCCAAACAAACATTATGTAACACTGTGTGTCAGCACATACATAAAAAGGAGGTTTACTGACTGAAGTAATACTGACATCTTGTTTATATATTATCTTTCTCTACATTTCACTTCTTTTAAGATTTGCAAACTCTGTAAACTAAACCGGATGCAGAGTAGAACATACAACTTTTTGATTTTTGCATAAGCACAAACACCTGGTATAACTACTAATATTTCTGACTCATCCTCTAAAGTAGCTGACGGGTTTTCTAAAAAGATGTTCTTGGTTTAAAATAGGGACATAGGGGCTGATCCGCCGCACTAGTTACGGCGGCCGTATGCGTAAGAATGGCATTTCTGCCATTCTGCACATGCGCCGGGCAGATGTTGCCAGGTATAGTTAGGGAAACTCTATCCTTAGGATCGGGCGTCCCTAACTGTTGTGTTGTTACGACGAGGGGGGCATTCCTCGCCGTAACTATGCAACCGTTACAGAAGGAAGGCGGGGGAAGGTAAGTTAATGAGGGAGGGAGGGCGGGTTAGTCCTGTTACGACCCTGTGGCCGACGTAATTACCTACTGTTACGCCGGTTGAAGTTAAGGTAGACAGTGGCTAATTACGCCGGCCACAGGGGGAGTGTCGGGGGAGTGCTCCAGAGCTACACTGGCCGTACTTAAGCGGCTTAAGCTGGTTGTGGGAATGCATTGCGTATGCACTCGGCAGATGTTACTCGTCGTAACTCTGATCCATACAATAGGGCGTGACAACCCTACGCAAGCTGAAAATACACAATGTAAGGAGGCATGTAAATTGTACACTATGGGCTGGATTAGGCACTTACGTACGACAAGACATTACGTACGCACAGAGAAATGCAAGGAAAAGTTGAGGTTGAGGTAGGGTTCTGAACACATAAGTTAGCCAAGTTACGTATGTGCGAGGGGCATTATACTGAGTAGTGCCTAACTTAAGATACGTATGCATGCGTAAAATGATCTAAGTCTGGATCAGGTGCATAGTCATGCGTATCTGTACTGAAATGTAGTCTTTGGAAATAAGTTGAAGTCATCTACTTGCTTATTAACCACTAAAGGGCAAAAATGTGACAATACCTATTGAACTACATAGGAGAGAAATGATCTTTTTATCGATTTCTCCTCTTAGCCATTGGATGCAGTTGTAGGAGCCTGCTTCCCGATGCTGCCATTGGTTTGTAGGCAGGGCAGGTAGACTGTATCATAAGGAGGTAGCTGCAGTTTACAATTGTCCCTTTTAGACTACTAACAAATATAAAAGTGACACATCCAACCTTCTTGGTTTTTTTTTTCAGTTTTGTAAAATTAGCAAATAAAAATGACAAAAAAAAATAGAACGGAAAAAACCCCCAATATAAGACCCCATGAATGCTGTCTTGCAAAGCAGTTGATATCCAGTGTTTTGCAGTCCTGTGCTATAAAGGTAAGCTGGAGGGGGGCTGCAGCAGCACAGATTGATTGGCTCTGCCTACCACGTATACTTTGCTAAATCACAGGTGATATGTGGGAAGTAGAAGTTTGTAATGCTATGATTTCACATTGACGTCTGGTAAAATGTGATAGATGTCGGCTCAGGGATTAGAAACGTCACAAACGCATAATGTGTCACATTTGTCTCACCAAAGCACTTTTAGATTTTTGCTCTTCAGTGAATGGATTTATTGACTGACATCCATGAAAAATATAGACGTGCCCAGAACAATGGCTTTTCAGACTGATTGCTTGCTAACAAGAGGACAGTTTCTTTGCACACAGTGCTGTGATCAACTCCATGCTACAAACAGACTTATTGCTATAGAATCAATGAAATAAAGCACATGATGCAAACTCATTATTGGTGGTCCTTAAAGCAGCACATACCCCTTCTTAAATGGACATTATATGAGTTAATGGTAATAATTACATCTAACACGCAGAAGACTATCTTATTATTAGGCAATTAGAAAAAAGGGTCATATTAAGGGACAAGTATTTAAGACCAGTGACAGGTTTTGGAATTATAAACAGTTGACAACTATATTATTTACGATTTATAACCTATTGATTTGACTTTAAATATGAAATAGGTTGGATAGTTTATCATCTAAACACCCAATACATTTTAATAATTTGTTTCAATTCATAAAAAAGCTTTAAGATATAAATGCTTTCTCCTTCTTTCTCATTCAGGGGCGTTACTGGGGGGAGGGGGGAGTGTGTGGACCATCCCAGATGACAGTTTCAAACAGGATGACAGAGCCTACACCTGTCACCCCCTTTTGGTCATTTGTAAATGAAAAATGCATAAATACTTTTTAAGCAGTGCAGCCATGTGGTACACAACGCGGTTGCACTGCTTAAAGTAATTAAGAGCCGCCGCACAACAGAGCAGCCATGGTACTAATACGGTGCTCAGGTGGCTCAGCACATTATTAGCAGCAATGGGCCAGCCAGTCGCTGTCAGTGTCAGAGCGCACCTCTGCAGCTCACTCCCATCAGAGTGGCACACTGGTCACATCCATGTCACTCAGTGAGCAGGGAGCCATGGAGGAAAGATGAGCAAATGGAAGAAGGGAGATTCAGGCATAACAGTGGCGTCCCTCCAGCTAATGACTCTCTGTTATTATTGGCCCACTATTTATACGCTCTGACAGAACTGTCCATCAGAGGGTATAAATAGGGGACCAATAATGAGAGAGGGCTGTATTCACAGCTACGAGTCAGTTAGGTGTGGACAGATCCGCCCCTAAATCACCTGTCCTACCCTTAACCCACCCCCCCGTTTTTTAGGTACCTTATGGCACTTACGAGTGCCATAGGGCTACCTTATCTTACCGTTCTTAAGAAGGAAACTATGCACGGACTCCCCCCCCCTCCCTCCTCCCTTTTTAGGTGTGAATACGGCCCAGAGAGTCATTAGCTGGAGGGACATCACTGAAAAAGAACCGTCTCCAAGAATGAAACCAGAAGACGAAGATGGACCAGATGAACTCTGCAATCAAGACTGAAGACTTTAGAACTGAGAGTCTGAAGATTTATTAATAATAATAATTAATAATGATTATTAGTATGTTGCCAGCACTACTCTACTACTATTATATATTTATGGGATAAACTTTTAAAATAAGAAGATCTGGGTGTGTATTATTTAGATAGGAAACAGGGTACATTATGTTGATTACATGAACGGGGGAATATTATGTACTGTATGCGGCGGCAAGCCATTAACACTTGGCATGTTACTGCTTTTGGTACTAAAAGGCACAGCATGCCCTGCAACACATGGGCATGCTGTGTACTCTAGTACTACATGCGGCAACATGCTAAGGGTTAATAGCATGCCGCGTTATGCATTTTTTTGTTTAAAAGTACGATTTAAAAAATTTTAACAGGTTTTTTTTTTATTATTATTATTACTTATTATAATTTTTTATGTGGGTATCGATTTCAACAAAATCGTCACTCGCATCTGCCTCATTTTTTTCAGCAAATTTTCCGTCGACTTAGCAGTGTGTTTTAAGAACAATGTTTAGTAAATCCGGTGATATGTATGTTTTGACTTGTTAAAGAAGGCAGTTTTGACATATCACAATTTTGGGCGATTTGCCTTTAGTAAATCCAGCGATTACTAAAAAATCAACAAGAATACAACGATTTTTATAAATCACAGCTTAGTAAATCCGGCCCCATGAGTTACTGCATTAGGCGACAACCGTAGTGATACCACTGCTCTCATTTGTCATTGGTAACGGAGAAATAGCAAACTCTGAGCACTTAATGCTTTTGGGATTTGCCTACATATGTACCATAAACATCATATTAGGATGAATGTTATAAATTGGCATCTGTAACACACTGTCATTGATAAATGGTACATCAGGGACCTGCTGGAATATTGTCACTAGAACATTTATAGCATTCCATATATTAACAAAATGCCCCATTGTCAATTGTTTATTGCTTTTCCTGAATATGGAATATCCTATTAAAAGCACATTTAATACTTGACCTGAGGGCAAAAAGGACTAACATGGAGATTCCAGTGTCTTGCAGAAATTACAATATACATAAAAAAAACAGCATGCATCCGTGTTCTACTTTTTTGTCCTATAGCTAAAATTATCTACATTCACAGTTCCCTTGTATTTAACAAAATAGCGAGGCTTTTCTATTTATACTGAGCCTTTGCTTTTTCACGAACATTGTAAAACGTTTTAATTACCTCCCACATTAACTCTCCATTTCACACTGAAATAAATGAAGTGCAGAGTATTGTTACGCACTCTGCAATCCTGTGCTTACCCCTGTGAACAGTGCTGCTGTTGTGTTTTACTCTTGGGTGACATTTTGCTACAGAACCCTGGTAAGATTACAATGTTCATAGGCAAGTGTTAAATGATTTTGTCATGCATACATAATGGAATGAATTGCTTCTCATTGACTTGCCAATCTCTAGCTGCACGCTAAATCGTGTGGAAATAAATTGGTGGATTACAGAAGTTGGACATTTTATAAATTGACTGAAACCTTATCTCTAGCATTCTTTGGGCCAGATTTACTAAGCTGTGGGTTTGGAAAAGTGAAGATGTTGCCCATAGCAACCAATCAGATTCTAGCTGACATTCCCTAGTATGTAATAAATAAATGAGATCTAGAATCTAATTTTTTGCTATGGGCAACATTTCCACTTTTGCAAACCCGCATATTAGTCAATCTGACCCTTAATATTCATAGCCAGTGTTAATCTGGTTAAGTACATACACATAATATTCATACTCAACTCTACCTGAATATTAGGGAGACTCCCTGAAGAGCAAGTGATCTCCCTGGCTCCCAGAAGTGTTTGGCAATCTCTCTGATGCTGATTCAGTGCATGAAGTCTTTGCTGTATGATAACAGAATTCATAATTGTTTCCTGTTTCTCTGCTTTGAAGCCTATGGAGGTGGCCATTTTAATGGAGGTCAAGATGTAATCAAGACTGTTAGTTATCTAAGACAACATGGCTTTAATCATGGAGACATACATTAAATATACACGTTGATCTCTTGTTAATCAGCTGCAATATGACCTACTTTTATCTGTTCTATAAAGATAAAGAATTCAGTGTATCTCCTATTTACAGTCTTCACAATAACTACAAATTTTTTTCTGATAATGCAACAATAAATACTAATGCTGCTGTGTTTATTGAGAAATAGTATCCATGAGTGGAGCTATTGACAGGACCCTTTGGTGGCACAGGACCTAAAAATACGAGGCCACAGTTTTCACTAGTTCCAGTGATTTGATAGGCTGCAGTCTCATATTAATATATCTATATTGGTTCAACAGTAAAAATGGCAACCTCTAGTTAGTATAGATGTGTTTTTGATTTTATTTAAAAATAATATGCTTTTATGTTTCGCATGTTTCAATATATAAATAAAATGTATTTATATTAGGTCCACTATGCTGTGACACTGGTTTCAGTTCTAAGTGTAAATGTATTATATATGACACACCTATTGCTCTGACATTGCGCTGCTTTTCCTAGCAAATCCAGTTGCTAAGTAGTCTCTACATGCACAGTGCGGTAAAACTGGCAAGTGTGATGCTGGACCTGATTCACACTTAAGCTCCAGTTTCTTATGTGGGGAATGTCCCAGTATGACCTACTACACATGCGTAGGTCATTTATGTCATCTACATACCATTTAGGTTTGTAGCTTGACTCTGTGCAGCCTTTAAAGACTGCACGGAGGAGTTTAGGAAGAAGGAGGTGTGCTAATGCCGCCACGGGGAGGTTTTAGTTAGAAGTGGGAGGGGAGAGCCAGTCTCCCTTCTTAATAAGGAAACTACACACGGTAAGATAAGGTAGCCCTATGGCAGTCTTAAGTGCCATAAGGTACCTTAAAACGGGGGGCAGGTTCGGGGCAGGATGAGTGAGTTTAGTGTGGTTCAGCCCGCACCTAACTCACTGTTAAGTGTGAATACGGTCCGCTGTCTGCAAGGAATTCCAGTCTGACCAGTGCAGTGTGAGTGCATATGATAGGTGTTGTTCCTTGCCAGCAGAAAATATACCGTACCCACTCTTTTTATCATTGAAATATTCTCTCAGCAAATCTAGAGGGATTAGAATGCTTAGGACGCTATTCAGACCACCGGACGTATTGCATATACCTCCGGTGCTTACCGGAATTGGATACTGCGCATGCGTGGTCATTTTTTAACGTAATCTACGTATCTTTTCGTTACGTGGATTGCGTACATGCGGTCTTTAAGATGACTGAGAGTGTGTCTTATTTTCAATGAAGCCATAATGCAGCAATAAGTGGTATCATTTGAGGCACGCAAACCTCTCCCCATTACAATGCCTTGATTGTGGCTTAACCCACAGTTTAATTGCAGTGGTTGTGAGTAAACAGATTTTTCATATGGTACATATAAAGTATAATTATCAAAGTTAGTGGTTATAAATCTGCTTATTTCTGCTGCTTGGAGTTGTGACTGTATAGATGTGGCCTTCTCTGGCAATGAGGTGGTTGACAGATTCCCCTCTGCCCCAGGAGACGGCTGCAGTGTTGTGGATATGTCCAGCCAAGAATGTTTTGGAGGCGACTTCCTGTTAATCCCCAGTTAACTAAACAGTAAAGTGAGGCGGCGTGGGGAGATAGTAAGCGTATGTCGACTCAATGGCAGCCAAAAGGGAAAACTGTTCTCTCCTTCTGCTCTTGTCTGCTTTCCCTGCTCCTTTTTTTGCTTTTTGCACCCATTGTCTTCTCTCTTTTGCATTTTACTTGTATTTCCCCTTCACCATCTGCTGTGTCTTTTATATTTTACGTTCTTCAGCTCCCAACTATTTTACGTTTATTCATGTTTTCATATAGAACTTAATGTTCTCCTATGTTTTCTTTTCTTCCATATCTTTAAATAAGGGAGTTCTATACCAAAAGTAAATATTCTAACAATGTGCTTGTAAACCATTAATAAAACCCTGAGGGAGGGAAAATGGAAGGACATCGGGCCTGATCCAGACCTACGCTCGCCGTCGCTAGGACAGCGTAAGCGTAAGATCGGCTGATCGGGCGTCAGTAGGAACAGTGTAGGGACGCCGGAGGGGATGTCCCCCTAGCGTCTCTACGTTAAGGTTAGTGAAGGTGGGCAGGGAGAGGTAATATATATATATATATATATATATATATATATATATAATGAACGT
>WWET01000646.1:187278-221658 GCA_011038615.1 Limnodynastes dumerilii | reverse complement strand
TGGCCCAGATCCAGAACAACGCTTGTGAGCAAATTTACACGTGGCGGAGACGTAAAATCGCCTTTTGGTAAGTACTGCGCATGCGCACCATAGAAAATACGCTCAGTAATGTAGCGTAATTGTGAACGTATGGGCCATTCACGTATGTGTCACGTAAATACTTACGTGTGGGCGTGCCAATTTTACGTGAGTCCAAAATACGTCTGAAATACGTTAAGTAGGCGGGGGTTTGTATTTAAAGTGTACAGTATGGGCGTGCTTAGCTGCGTAAATACGTGTTGCCCATACGTACGTGTGCGGATCACTGCGGTTACGTTGGCAAAAGTTAAGGTAGGGTTTGGAAAGCGTATCTTGACAAAATACGTACGTTCAAGGGGTGTGCCTAGGAGAGTGTTTAGAAGGTACGCACACGAAAATACGCTACGTGAGTAAACGTACGGCAAACGTAGTTCTGGATCTACCCCAATGTCTTTACAGTGTAAGGCACCACAATGGTCTGCAGGGGAATATATTTAATGATTTATTTATTAACAGTTTTTTATATAGCGCTATCAGATTATGTAGCGCGTTGCGTCAGTCAGCCTATACCGTATACTCGCCATCTCTCCCATAATGTCCTTGGATCTCTAGGATAGGAATGATATTGAAACCTTTTCAGTTGTAACCTTCATGTCCCAGCATGCTCACGCAGGATAGATAAGACTGATGGCTATTACAGCATAGTGGGACTTAGGTCCGGATTCACAGTTACGTAGTTTTCATCTTACGTACGTTGTTTTACGAATTGAACTACTACGCATGCGTAGTAGCTTATTTATGCTATCTATGTACCATTTCTGTACGTAGATTGCTCACGCAGGATAGATAAGACTGATGGCTATTACAGCATAGTGGGACTTAGGTCCGGATTCACAGTTCCGTAGTTTTCATCTTATGTATGTTGTTTTACGAATTGAACTACTACGCATGCGTAGTAGCCTATTTATGCGATCTATGTACCATTTCTGTACGTAGATTGCGTAAGCACGGCCTAATATATGTAATACGATACTAGAAGGCATTTTACACAATTGTACCACGCTAAACCTAACCTGACAGAAGGAAGTGGGGATAGCAGTAAGGAGCTCTAAAGGGGGGGCTTAAGACGGCCTTATTCCCTCACTGTCCTAGATGGAAGATGCACAGATTGGGTGACAGCCATAACACACATAGCACCACAGTGTAAGGAAAAATCTTTTATTAGGCGATGGGATGTGCAACTTATTATTAATACATTGAGATGGAACTTCTGTTTTATACCACATGGAGTTAGTTAATAGTAAACACATTCACTAAACTTTGAAATGCATTTGAAGTGAGCTGTACGTTTGGAGTACAGTGCCTTTTTCCGTAACTACGGTAATAACATTAAGAATGCTATACCCATCTGTCTTTTCTCCTAGTAATTTGAAGGTAATTAATATGAAATGCATGGTACCCTTGGTGCCACAGATTTGTGTTATCAGTATGTATGAATGAATGGGAGACTTTGCTAGGAATGCAGTTCTTCTACACATCAGTCTGGTTGGAGGAATGGGGGACAAGCCAAATAATGACATATGATCTAAGCCTGGCCCAAGCTTTCCTCTCTCTCAACACCTCATAATACAGCCAGCAACGTCTGTTTCTATCTATCCGGCTTTTGGAGTAATGCATGCAGTTTAACAAGGGTTCATGATCCCTCTAGCCTGTATACTGTATTTCTTTCTTACTGTATTTATAAGATGCACCTTCATTTTGTGGCCCGAAATTTGAAAAAAAATGTATTACATAAAGTTATTGAACTCATCCTTTAGCCATATTGCTCCCTCTTTGTGTCCAGCCAGTCTTATTGCCCCCTCTATTTGTGTCCAGCCAGTCTTATTGCCCCTTCCTTTAGTGTCCAGCCTCCTCTTTGTGTGTGTCCACTTTGCCTTTGTTCCCCCTTCATGTCCAGCCTTAACATTTATCCATTCATTCATTCCAATCACATCGCAGCACACTTACCTTTGCTCTCCCTCCGGCTGTCTCCGGCTCTCTCCCCCGTGCCGCAGAATGACACTGATGTGACCTCAGGTCATGCTAGCGTCATTTGCAGAGCGCGACAAGGGGAGAGAGAGCCGGAGGGAGAGCAAAGGTAAGTGTGCGGCGGGCATCCCCTGTATAAGACGCACCCGGTTTTTAGACCCCAAATTTTTCTAAAAAAAGGTGCGTTTATACATGGGAAATACGGTAATTCTCTATGCATGTATATATCTGTTTAATCATTATGGACATGGATGTATATAGAACAAGGCTGTTTTATAAACAGTTCCTTCTCACGTGTCTCTGCTGACCGTGGGAGCGCAGTCTCTCAATGTTGACCAGAGGCCAGCACAGATAAAAATAGTTTATATAATGTTCCCTGTTTGTGTATATATAACATGCCTAGCCTTGCTTGTGTCAGCTGGCTTTCTCAGACTTGCAGAGGCCTAATACATACATAGGGAGCCTACCCCATTGCTTATCAGTTTACAGGTTTATGGAGTGTTGGTCAGATGTCTCAGCTGTTCTTGTTACTGGAAGATTCTTCAACACAGGGAATTAGAAGAAGATGATGGTGTTATTAATCAAATGGCAGGATTCCTTTGTGACAGCCAGGGCTGGAGCAATGTAATATGAAACCAAGCCGAGGAACAGGATAGACAGTTGATCTGTGGCCTTGTTGCTTGTTCCCTTCTGGACCAGTGAGTACAAAAGGTGACATCTAAGCAGTTCAGTAAGTTTAGTAGCATAAACTAAGATCAGGCAGCAAGTTTCCTAAATATTCTGTTTTACACCCAAGGTCTTTTCCTACCCCATGAGATCTGATCTCATATAACCTTTATTCTGCTGATGGCTCCTTAGAGATACATTCCTTAGCTGACACCATACATAATATAAAACAGAACATGGTTTAGCTATTACTATAAAACATTCTATATATTACAGACATTTGCATCGTTTTCTTCTCACTTCTAAGAAATAGAGACAGTATTCTGTCTAACGTGAAGTGTGAGGGTCTTCTACATAATAAATATGAAAGGCTAGCCTCGGGATATTATAGCGCTAGCTAGGAATGATCTGGCCTTTTCCTGGTGAATGTTTAAGAAGATGGATGAAGGCCTGGTGTTTTGCTGTTGTGTGGACGTTTTCATAGTATACAGCATGTTTGATAATGGGACATTGTGTGAGAAGGTAACGTGTCGCTTGGGCCACTTTACATCCACCAAACCCTCCACACTATCCAGACCTTCATGTGTGCATGAAAATCAGTGGAAACGTGGAAGTCTGGATTGTTATGCAATAAGGACTGGATGCAGACTCCAATCCAAGCATTTAGAACCTGCCCACATTTTGTGATCTGCACTGTGAGCAGCACTATCGTCTTATCCTCTGCACAGTCCAACATTCTGAGATTATTTGTTATATCTTTGTTTTTGTGGTCATGAGAGGGAGGGGGTTATTATTTAAAATGATGGTAAGGACATGATTTTCTTAATAATAATCATAATAATATCCCATATGAATATCAGATCCCAATGAGTCTGGATAAGGGCCTATGATTGAAGGATAATGTTTTACTTTTACTTGTAAGTTGCATATTCTGAACAGCTTTCCTTTTAAACTGTAATTTAGAGTTGAACTGGGAAATGTCACCTCCATAACCCCCCCTCCCCCCCAGGAGCTGAGGGTTTGCATTTCCGGAGATAATGGTTAAAATTTTAATATGAACTGATTCAAGTTACGCTTGGATGGTCATAGAAGCTATATACGGTTATGGGACCACTGATTGCTGAAGTCTGCTAAACAAGTGTGTTAATGAAATTTGCAGTTATCAGCCTTTTGGGGCTAAAAATGACAGCAGTGCTGAATTAACCAGCAGCGGGTGAGTGTGAGAGAGTCTCAGATTTAAATATTACAGCTTCCCAGTCCTCCCTCCTGCTGTCACCAAATGCTTCTGTCACAGACGGAGTTCTACTTGCTCTCACGTAGAGTGACAGTTGGGCAGCATATAGTTACACAGCCCAGCACATAGCATGTGAACATGAATGCCTTTGTTAACATAACACCAGGCAATGATGCAGAGCCATTGGTGTATCTAGTCAGGTATTGTCTCTGCGTGTGTGTTTAGTTATCTCTCAGTATGTAATCTAAAGCTAATACTGTCTATTAACTGATTTTCTTGCAGAATCAAGCTGAGGCGCATTATAAAGGGAACAGACATGCTCGGAGAGTAAAGGGGATCGAGAATGCCAAAAGCCGACAAAAAGAGGGACAGCAGGACGGAGAGAGAAACACTCCTTTGATTAGCCCTGTACCCAGTGCCAGCGAAAGTGACACAGACAGCAAAGGTGAGAGCCGTGTGACACTATACTTCCTAATGTAACTTATCCCTGTCAAAACACACTGTCAGTGTACTGTGTATAGAGGCAGTAACAAAATAAGAATACTAAAAGAAATGGACTATGGATAACAGTATACAGCTGGACAGAAGTCCACTTACTTAATATAATAAGCATATGGGTCCGGATTGACAGTTACGTAGTTTTCGTATTGCGTACGTTGTTTTAAGAATTGAGCTACTGCGCATGTGTATGAGCTTATTTACGCTATCTACGTACCATTTCTGTACATAGATTGCGTAAGCGCGGTCATTCTTAAGTCATTACGAACCTTGAGGAAATAGTTTCTTAATGGTGATTCAAACGTCCTGTTCTTAAGTCCTACGTAAATTGCGTATATTAAGGTACTACATATGCGCAGTATATCCCTTCTCTAATATACACCTAAAAGCCACATTTTCTTAACTGTGAATCAGTTCCCCTGTGCCAAATAAAACAAAGGTCTACTAAATAGACCCTTAAGATTCTGCTCACCCAACCCTGGCATTTTCCTTTCAGTTTTTGTAAATGTTATTTTTTCCTCGCCCTAGTGAATTCTTTCAGTAGGCTGCTATCTAGTTGTCAGATACATTTGCCCTGATCCAAGGGTGCACTCAATCAGAGCGCAGCGCGTGTGTTTGACATCCGCGTGGCAATGCAAGCACGGTGCATGGTGTATGGGCATAAAGCAGACCAGCTCAATGCATCTGTGTGACCAAGTGCAGGGTAGTGTGACTAAATTGTATAATGGAATTAAATTTTATAAATAACTATGGACCGGATCCAGAAAGCGTGCGGGGTCTGAAATGAGACAGGGCAGGGGAGTGCACCCCCCCTGTCACTCCCCTCTGTCGTACGGGCTTTATGGCAGCTTACGCTGCTATAAGCCTGCCTTAAATGCGACGGGCGGATCAGCGATCCGTACGACCGCTGATCCGCTACAGTGTGGGAGCCCCCTCCCACACTGTACACTTTACATGCTTCCCCCCGCCCGCTTTAGCGGGCGGATGGGAAGCACAGCCCATTTGCACGCAAATGGGCTCGGACGGAACAAAGTTATAGTAATCCTAGAGTAACATCAGGTGATCTTAAATCTGGATCCGGTCCTATGTGAGCACACTGAAACCATAGAAAATAATGATTTCACAAAATAAAAATAAAACTGTATGTATTAAATATTTGACAACAGCAAAATATTCCAACAGCGATTTCCAAACATTAGTATTAGGTTTAAAGTCTGCGGCTCAGAAATAGGCTGAGAATTGTCCGTCCCCTGGACTTAGACATGTGACCTGCGTCTGGTGCAGATGTAAGGACGTAAACTGTCCTTATTTCTGTCTGCGCCCAGATCTTCATCAGCTGCACTTGCTTGGGTACACCCTTACTGTACATTGACTCTGTGCCTCCTTCTCCCCTCCACGACATGCCCTTCAGAATGCTAGAGCTATGCAATCTGCTGCCGCTATATAAAAACCTGCTAATAAATAAATAGAATGTAAAATGCCGCAGCTCTGGATCGGACCCGTTGTGTGTTGGAGTGCACCCAATACTTACATAGGATTCGAGTATCTGTTCTCTTGATCTTCATTTATGTAAGACAGGGGTTTTATGCAACCCTCCTGTGTAAGTCCCCTGTAAAGTAACATTTGCGCATGCGAAGGCCAGATGTTACGAGAGTGCTCTCCTAGCGTATGGAACTCAGTTCCCTGGATTAGAAGATCCAAGGAAGAGACCGACATTTGTATTCCGCATGCTTAATACCCACCAGACAGCCGGGATAGGCAGCAAATTAGGCAACAGGGGCGGCGATCGGCTGTTTTAACATGGATCTGCATTGGGACAGAGAAGTTATGTTAGGGTTCTGGAACCGGGTGAGAGGGGAGTAGTCAGCTTGCCCCTTATACCTACTTATCTCCAGATATCAGCTTGCTCCTAACAGTAATGTCTTGAATGTTTCCAGATGTTCTTTTTGCAATAATGGTATTCATTAGCACTTATTTCACTTAAACAAGCAATTTAAATTCCAAACAGACAAAATTCCCATTTATGTCACGTAGAAGACCATTTTTATAATCAGTCACAATTATTATGATGTCATTATGTTTGTTTCTCCAGGCCTCTTACACTGCTCCTTCCCCCCTAAATGTTATGACTTGTGTCCCATTTCACTTAAGGTTAATCACAGACTACACTATGGACGTGAAGTGCTAACATGCTCCGGAGCAATGACAAGGCTTAATAGCTTTGTGTTTGCAAAGAAAAATTAAGTTCCCATTAACCAGACTTATTTTTTTTTGGGTCATCAGACTAATAAAAGCAAACATTCCAATGCCAACTAGGGCATTTACTCTCTGTCTGCCATAATTCTCTGATTGCTTTAGCTTCGAACTAAGGGGTCTTTATAGTGAGGTCCTATTATTGTTTCTCTCCGAACAAAAGGTCGCAGGGGCATGTGAGCGATTTTCATCCTCTGTAACAATACTAGCAGCAGTAACAATAGAGCGGTTGCATTCTCCGCTAAGAAAGACTGATTTCCGAAAAAGGGACATCCAAAAGTTCCTTTTCGGATGTCCTTATTTCGACTACCCCTTTAGTTTAGAATTTTTTTTTTCAGAATGGGTGAGTATGCCGATCAGCATACTCACTCATTCCGTTTCGGAAACACCGCCACCGCTACCGCAGGACCCAGACCATGGGAAAGGTGAGTAACCTCTCCAGGATTAGGGTCAGGCTGCGGGGAAGGGAGGGTTAGGGTCAGGCTTCGGGGAAGGGAGAGTTAGGGTTAGGCTACGGGAGATAGAGGGTTAGGGTCATGCTGCGGGAGATGGTGGGTTAGGGTTGGACTGCAGGGAAGGGAGGGTCAGACTGTGGAGAAGGGAGGGTTAGGGTAATGAAAGGGGAGGGTTAGGGTTAGAATTAGGGGAAGGGTTGGGGTAGTTTACAGCCTTACCATTTGGAGCACTGTGGTCGGTGCTCCGTGGATCGATTGCTATGCTTCATCGAATTAGGGCCGTTCTTTCCGGGGACCCACACCCCAATAGGGGTCCTACCACTCACCAAACCCAATTATAATTAAGAGAGAGTTACAGGTCCGCACCTAACTCACCTGTACTGCTCCTCGACCTGCCCCCGTTTTAGGAACCTTATGGCACTTAAAAGTGCCATAGGGCTTCCTTAAGTAACTGTGTGTATTTTACTTCTTAAGAAGGAATATACGCACAGAGAAAGTTTCCCCCCAGCTCCCCCCCTTTGCTAATCTAAATCCCTCCCCCTCCCACTTCTAACTAAAACCGCCTGTGGTGGCATTAGAGCGCCTCCTTCTGCCTAAACTACTCACCGCACAGAGGCAATCTACATACCTAAGTGGTACATCGATTGAGAAAATGACCAACTACTCATGCGTAGTAGGTCATTTCTGAAAAGACTGTACTTAAGAAGCAGCTGCTTCTTAAGTGTGACTACGGTCCTTAGTGTACAGAGCTCAGTGGCCTAAGCTAGACGATTTGTTGCGTAACATCTGCCCAGGGCATGCATATTCTGTACCAGACACCCAGCATCTTGATCAGGCCCATTGCAGCTAAGGCTTTTTTTTAATACAGAGAATATGTTACTTCTTTCTGCTTGATTAATAGCTTTGAGGGATTGATAGACCAGGGTTTGAGGTATACTTGATCCAGTAGTAGCCCTTTGGTCATTCCACATTACATTGTGCTTCCTCGCATTTACCTGTTGCTAATAATGGCATTAACACACCTTAAAAGACTCATATAATGCCTTTTGGAAAAGTGAAAGGTACAAATTCAATATCACACAGTGTAAGGCATTCTAAGGTGTACATATTGCACGTTTATTGGAAGGAAATCTTAATTGATATTTTAGAAATCCTATCTATATAGGTAATATAGGATGCAACTATCAATCAGTCAATCCATTACGTATGTCCATACTTTCGCTTGGAAAAGTTAAGGTAGGGTTTGGGAAGTGTAAACCGAGTAAATTACGTACGAGTGCCTAGTACTTACAATAGCGTAAATACACTACGCCAACGAATGTAAAAATAACTTAGGTCTGGATCTACCCCACAGTATTTAATAATGAGGTGTACATAGACTATATGCCTGAAGGAGACATTTGGAGTTGTTATAAGTGATTCTTGCACATTACTTGATGGATTATCCGCTTTTTTCTTTTTATGAAACCTGTAATAAAAGAAATGTCTCTGTACACAGTGTAAGTGTTAGCCAGTTGCACCTGCATGTCTGCAGATAAGCTGGCATTTGTCCAGTTTGAAAAATGACCACTAATTAAACTGTGTATTTGTCAGGGCAAAAAATAGATGATCTATTGCTCAAGCAACTAAGGTCTTTTATGTACTCTTAAAAGGAAGTTGTGCTCCTAGCAGCTCAGATCAGTCATGTTGACACCTGCTTGGATCAGTTGATTCTCCTCTGAACACTGTAGATAGCATTACTTGAGCATTGGAGATATCTGTCTTTTAGAGTATTTGTCTTTTTGACAGGTCCTCATGTACTTGTGTGACAGTTTTAACTGGCTTCTATTCTCATTAAATAATGATCTAGCAAGGTAGCATATACTGGATCTCTTGTTTGTCTCTACATGGAATCCTGATGGTGAAACATAAATGTGACAAGTCTAGCCAGAGAGCCGGCAGAAGTGCTGGCAATAGTTTGCAGTAAACCCTCAGCACCCAATAAGACTTTTTCTTTATTATTTCTTTTAGTTTCAACACAGAAACAAAGCAAATTGCGGTTTGGGTGGTAGATGCTTGGTGTAAATGTGTACCATTTGTGTTATGTTAATAGGTACCCTCAGTATGTTCTATTTCCAATGAGAGTTTAATATGCAAAAGAATATTGCTGATATCCGTATCATGCCCTACTAGGCAGATTATCGGTCCCAGCAGGAGGTAGTCCAATAAATTAGATGATTTCCCTCATGATATTGGCGCACTCACCTTTTCTGCTGGGACCGATAATTCTGGCTGAAGAGAAAGGTGCTGCCATGATTGGTAGGAGGCCCGTGCAGCTAGCTGATTGGCTGGCTGTGGAAACTCCACACTACTTCAGTTGTGTGTGGCACCTCCTGGTCAGAGTTTGCTCTTCTGTCTGACACCATAATTGCTGTCAAGTCTAGCAGTAATATAGTAATGAAAGCTCTGCATCTCTTGCGGCTCTACTTGACAATAATAATGGAGTCAGACGGGGAAAATCCAGCCAGGAGGTAGAGGTACAGGATAATTGGATGATGGCCGCACACATGCTAAAATATGAAATTATCAGACCCATATTGGGTTTTGTTTTAGCTATTTTTGGCAGTTAGGGAAATAATCCTTATCATACATTAGAGCAATTTTTATTCTGATCACCTGATAATTGGATGATCGGACCAATAATCACTCAAGCGTCTGGTCAGCTTAAGACTCCTTCCTGTCTTAGCTATAAACATGTCTTTCAGTTTGCGGTCACCCATAAGTCCTGCGGGTTTGGTTTGCTGCTCTGTTTTTTGTTGACCATCTTATGGCCTTCATCCTAACCCTAACTTTAACCCTCCATGTTACGCAGCCTGACCCTAACCTTCCCCTTAAGCCCTAAACCTCCTTTCTTAAGGCCTAACTGTAACCCTCCCTTTTTGAAGCCTAACCTTTTCCTCAGCCTGCCACAGCCTGTCGCTATTGGGAACTGGTGGAAATAAGTACCCATTCTCAATAGCAATTTTCTATTTGCCCTGCATTTTGGTTGTATCATTGTCAAAAGGTGGCCGGCATCCCATTGCTACAATCTGCACTGTGTTGTTGTTGAGGTGCATTGTTTTGGTCTGGTAACAACAGGAAGGGTGTATCCTTGAGTTTAAAAAGGGTTAAATGTGTAATTGATCCTCCAGCTGCAGACACTTTTAACATTTTGGATGATTTCCCTGAGAAGCATAACCATTAAAAGCATTACACCCCCACCTTCCCCATTCTACATTGCCTCCAAGGAAAGTAATATGTCCTGTTGTGCCCTTACTTTTACCTAGCAACATATGTGCATGATTATGTCTGATTGCCTGTGATGAGGGTTGTCTCCCTGTACTTGAACTTTATGCAGCGTTTGTTGGTGCACAGTCAAACCTCAACTTCAATTAGGAAACTTATTTATTCTGTGGGGTGTTCCCCACACATCCCAACAACAGCTGTACAGTCATGTGTATGCATTATATGAGCCTGTGTGTGTGTCCACTCACACACATGTGCACAAACTCTCCCACTTTCCCTCTCAACTTCAACCAAAGAGTAAAAGACAAATAACTTTATGTGTCTGATATTTCAGTCCTCTCATGGACAAACACAAACCCTGAGGAAATTACCTGAGTGCACTGCAACATCAGAAAAATAAAGTTACTTTTGTTTGATGTTCCTGGTATGGTTTCATATTGTGATCTCATCTGAGCAAGCAAAGAAAGAAAGAAAGAGAGAGAGTGTGTGTGTAAGAGAGTGTGTGTGTGCGTGTGTGTGCGCGCGCCATAAAATCTATGTTATTTTTATTAAAGGGCATATTGCTGTATTAAGTAATACATGTGTAGAACTGCTTTGCCAAAACTGAGCCAAAATGTACATGTGTGAAGCCTTGTGTGCATTCAAGTGCACGCAGCTGGGTCCAAGCCCTGTCCAAACAATTTTATGGTATTAACCCTGTAAATGACGATTCAGCCTGCCAGGCATCGCAGACATGTTCTGTTATATTCCCTCCAGCAGCTAATAAGTTAAAAATGAAAGACATAAACCTTTTCTAGCCAAGGAATAATTCCTTCATTTATCCTAAAATAAACTATTCCAGAAAATCCCTGGATGTAGAAATTGTGTGCTTGTGATTTCTAAATCCATAATAAGATTGTATCAATCCAGATTTATGTACAGTCTATTAAGGACAGGTTTGGTGCGTTCACATGCCAGTACATAATAATAAAACGCAGGCAATAGATAGGGAATCTGGGACAATACGCCTGCCAGTTTCTTAGCTTATTTACAACTAGCCTTGTATTATCTTGGCATGTGTCGGACTCAGGATAACCCATGGCCATTCCAATTCTATTTCTGCTTCGCTGTCTGACTAGAGTCAATGAATTAGTGTAAGTTGTGTAATTCTTACTTTTCTTTTACTTTCACCTGTGCAATCAGTTCATTTCTTTAATTCTTATGTAGATAGGTTGAATGCTAGTGTTTTCCCCCTTCCCTCTACTACTTGAATACATGCATCCTTTAAGACGCATAATATAATTTACAAGAAGATTCTCCGATCCAGACTTACAAAAAAGGGTCCGCTTTTGTTTCATTTGTATTGGAAAACACCTGCTTTTTGCTAACAGTGTATGTGCAAGTGCTGCATTCCTAAGACAGATATGGATCCCCGTCATGCTGTCCCCATTTTAAGTGAGGACAGCACGGAAGATTTAAGGATTGTATGACTGTACAAGCATGAAGAGTGGCCTCCATTAACCCTCACGGAAGTCTGGATCTGACCTAAGGACAATAAATGTAACAAGACTGTCATGATAGTCATCCTGTTTTTATACCTTTACCTAAAGGGCTATAGGAAGCTGCTAGCAGGGACTGGAGCTGTCACTGGCATTGATATAGCATTGTCTTTTCATTTGATTGACATGAAAGACAAAGCAGGATCCCTGAATTCATTGGTGGATATGAATTCATTCTGCATTTGCAACTGTCACTAGGACTCACGCTCATCCTGAGATTGCTCTATCATTGCTCTTCTTGATATATGATGGCTGCAGGGGTAATGGGACTGCAGTGCTTTTCTCCCGGGATATGGTTCTGGCAGTGATTGGAACATAGGGCCTGATCCAGACCTACAGGCGCCTTACGACTGCCCGAGGTCTGTACGGCAGCCATCGTAGTGGGGATTGCACGCCCCCTTGGTGGGTGTAAATCTGCACACTTACGTGTCCAGATTCCTACCCTAAAGTTTACGATCAGCTATGCGGCCTTACGACTACATAGACCGTCCCCTAATTTGCATGCCTATCTCTGCCTTTACGGCGGGGATACAGCATGCGTAAAGGGGGAGAAAGCCCCCTTTTTGTAACAGTCGTTGGCTGGAACTATAATTATGGCAATACGCACAACCTTCAAAACGGAAATTACGGCCGAGCCGGCCGCAATTCCTTGGGCGGCTATAGTTCTGGATACGGCCCATAGGGCTGGATCCAGCCTTAAGAAGGAGCTTGAAATTAAGAGAGGAAAGTTACTCCTGGGCTAAACTATTTTGATTGCAGGGGAGTAATATTTCATCTGTTGCAAACAGTGGGCCGGATCCAGAACTACAAACGCATATACGCAATCTACGTACCGAAACGATACGCAGATTACGTACAATAGCTACTACACATGCGCAGTAGCTACTGTTTATTGAACTACGTCTGTCTATGGAAGACGGACGTAGTTCTGGATCCGGCCCAGTGTTAGAGTTGAGAGGTGATGTTTCCTATACCAAGTCTAAATAACAGTGTGATAGTAAAGCTGGTCAGTATCTGTGTGCAGTAAGTCAAACTGAGCAGAGGGCAACACAGCAATGTAGATGCAGATAGTTTTTGGGAACCTTACACTATGTATGAAGTGAACTGATGGAACTTCTGTGGGATAAGAAGGATATGGGCTTATAGGTTTTTGCACATTTTTTTCTCTTATGGTTCACAAGCCCTGTGGATTGTGGTAAATGACTGTATACAGTTTGGCAAGTTTTTCCCATGCAATTTATTATCCTTTTTATTGTTTCCTGTTTGTGATTATTGTGTGTGGTTATGGAGTAAACATATGGTCGGAACACAGATAGATCTATTAGGCTAAGTAAGTACGTGGCTGATTTTGTGTTGCATCATAAAGTCTGTCAGTGACCTCTGATATCTTTCTGGAAGAATTGAATCTGTCTTTATAAAGGCTCTGTTAGGGGACTCACTCAGCTCTATGTTTACTGGATGGCAGTATTGGTCATGGTGGCCCCTTCACCAGGTTGTTTATTGATCAAATATATGGTTATATATCTAGTGACTGAAAAGCAACTTTAAGATAAAGGGCCTGATCCAGACCTACGCTGGGCTGCGTTTTTTGTGCTACGCACATGATCGTTTCATGAGCGTAGGTCTGGATCAGGCCCAAAGACTTTTATCACCCACTTCCAATACAATGTTTCCTTGCTGATACATGGCTAAATGTATTCATTTTGAAATCTAGAGTATTTCCATTTGTCTTAAGGGTAAAACTTTTTGGGTCAGCTGTGAGTGAGCTCAGAGGGAGGTAAGCTCTGTTTCTGCACATATGGCTGTGTGGTAAGCCAAGAGATTTATGCTGTCTGTTCTGTGCTTTCAGAATTCTCTAATTTCGTGTTTATTTATTGGTGTTATACATTCTTTCACTTTTTCTCTCAGCCCAGTCCTGCTACGATGCTCACTCTGGTGTTCATCAAATCTGATGACTTGGAGTTAATAAACTTTGAAAACTTTCACCCAAGCGGGACCTAATTCTTCTCTTGCACTCCAGTGCTAAACTGGCAAATGAACCTTTGTACTGATAACAGTGCAGCACTGGAACACTCTCAATTTAAGCCATAGTTCTCATTCCATAGCAGGACATCACCTCCTGTTCTTTGCCTGCTGAATTCTCGCATTCATTACTCACAACCATGGCGCTGTGTTTTCCACTTGGCATAATAGTGACATTCATTCTCCACATATAATTTTATAATTATTCCCTCGCCTGAAGGATTTTGCAAGGGATATCACTTGTTTCTAAATGGTGTTTATATATAGTGTTTGCATGTTTCCAGTTATTTGTGTGTTAGCATTCAAGGCAAGTGCTGAATTTGAAATGCAAGATTTGTTTTATATTGCTGAGCATTTACGGATTGTGAAGTACAGAGGGATAGAGGCCCTGATTCACTCTTAATAACATGCCTAAACATACACAGACTGTGTGCGTATCTTGGCTATTTTATGTGAATTGCATATGCACGATTCAGATGTTATGCATGGAAACCCAACAATAAACTCTGTGCCTAATAAGATCAGTAAGAAGTACTCTGTACATTGGAAGTTAAGTAAAGTGGGGGGCGGGGGGCATTTAAATAGGGCTGAATGGGCAGGGTTAGCAAGAGAGTTAAGGTATCCCTATGGAGGCGGAAGTCAGCAAAGATCCGTACTTGCAACTAAGTTTTGTGGATCCGCGCAAACTTATTTACGTCTTATATGTGAATTAGGCGCAGTGTTCCTTAGAAACAAGGGAAACCAGGACCATATTTTAGTTTGGGGAGATATAAGTTTGTTTTTGTACCCCTAAATCACCAAATGTGCCTTCCTTGATTTATGTGATTCGTAATTCATGTGATCAGGCCAAAAATTAAAGCTCTTAGTGAAAAGGATTATACTACAAAACCTTCAAGTTCACGGACCTGGTCTACACCCCTGCACGTTTTCCATACATGCGGCGATGTTTAAATACGCTCGAAAGAGGGGAGGGAACTCCGCCTGTCACGCTCCTTTCTTGCATAGTAAGTGTGACTTACAGGGCCATGAGGCAGCCTTAAGTCACACTTGCGGATCAGTGGTCTGTCCAGTGGCTAATCCGCACACAAGTGGGCGTTAACACCCACAACGAATCATTTACATGCTCCCCCCGCCCACCTCAGTATGCGGAGGGGAGCACTGCCCAATTGTTCTTATTTACCATGGCACGGATCTAAATTCTGTATGATGGCAGTTTGTAATACTAACGTAACATCTGGAGGGCGCATGCACCTTCCAGTCCATTTAACCCACATACGCACTTTGCGAAGTGAGGATCCAGTCCCACATTTTTATATTCCAAATAATGCACCAGTTCATATGATGATGCCATAAGCAATAGTGCCCCTTCCTCTGCTCTTTAGTATCCTCTTGTATGTTTGGGGAAGGGAGATGTCACCTGTTTTACTTACATATATTTTTAAATGAGGAAAGCAGATGCGGTGCGGTGCTTAGAAAGTTAGGAGCTGATCCAGAGCAGCGCTTTAGTCTGTGTTTTATGCGGAGGAGCAGCAGGAAAACCACTCTCTACGCGTGCAGAACGGGGGCAGGCACAGAAACATGGGCGCCTGTGTCTGCAACCGTGTGCTCTGCGCTAGTGGAAATGGGTGTTCCGTGATATTTAAATGAGAAAAGGGGTTTCTGTGCTTCTGCTGGGTGCAGTACCTGTCCATTGTGCCTGCATTTCTCCAAAATCTTGCACCATGTCAGGGGATGATGTAGGTTGAGGACGCAGGTCATTTTCAATGGGAAAAATATACAGTACACATGGGACTAATAAATTCTTACATTTGATTTTTATGAATGAATGCAGTAATTATGAAACGTTTGGGTCACGCACTGCACTACAGTTGTTTTGGGATTTTGTAATGGGTGAATAGCAGCGTAATTGCTACAGAGTATGCTCAGGCATTAATATAATTATGGATTTGTATTTGTAAAGGGGTTTTTAGATGAATATATTATAAAAAAAATAGCAAAATCGCAGCCTCTGCTTATACGTCTCTAACTACAAGTATTGCCGTATTTATTTAGGTCTTATCCAGAGATGCATGTTTTTTCGCCAGATCGGACGTATAGCGTTTGTGCGTAATCTCTGGATCAGAACCTTCGTGTACTTTGTTATTGTAGAGTTTGAGAGTCAGTAAAATGGGAAAGGATTTGGAAGTACAAATTGGCTTGTTCTGTATCCAGGATGTTATGGGTTGCAACGAGGAATTTAATTTATTATAATGTATGGAAAGAACACCTCCTTAAATGTGAAAATGAGGTAATAGTAATTTATATTTGTGGGCTGCACTAAAATTTATTTTAATCTGGACAATTCCTTCAAAATCATGGTGGGTTTGTGGTTATGGTGTTTTATATTGGTTGTGGGGACGTGTGGGGCTATTCCTGACACCAAGGGTAGAGAGTAAATAGCTAGTTTTGGGCTGTTAGAGGAACAGTGGATCCTGTAAATTGGATTATGAATGATAAAAAAAAATAGAAGTAGAGTAAAAAACAAATAATAATGGACCTGATTCAGACTTAAGAAGGAGCTTGAAAATAAGAAAGGAAAGTTGGGCAAAACCATGTTGATTTCAGGGGGAGTCAAGTTAATTGTATACTTTTCATGCAGGCATATATCATTGAATTGCTAACTGCGCACAGATACTGACCAGCTTTACTATCACACTGTTATTTAGACTTGGGATAGGAAAACATCACCTCTCAACTCTAATACTGTTTCCAACAGATGAAATGTGACTCCACATGCAATCAACATGGTTTAGCCCAGGAGTAACTTTCCTCTCTTAATTTCAAGCTGCTTCTTACTTGTTACAAACCTTTTATAAAATGTAAAACCCATAAAATATATCCTCCACCCCATTACTGGTAACATCCATGAGTTGTTTACTCTTGGTAAGATCTGTGGTCTGAGTTGCTGTCATTCACTTGCAGAGCTCAATTATTTAACCGTATGTATGATTTCTATGCATGTGACTGACCTTTAAATCTACTCAGGCCACAGATGCTACTGATCCATTAATGAATTGATTCATTTAAGCCAAACCCTGAATGTAATCATTTGATTCCCAGTACGTGCTGTGCTTGACATTCATCTGACACACGTATCACAAATCTACTATATTGCCATCTTGCAGTAAATTATATCTGATATATTTTTCCTTAAAGCATCAAAATGAGAAGGAAAAGTTATATATTATAAGGAATACATTCAATTATTGTGGCTGTTACAGGTAAGCTGTAGGGCCTGATTCTGAGTTCTTCAGTTATGCGTATCTTTAAGGAAAGTTGTCTAGATTTCGTAGTCTTTGTGGTTGCGTTATCATCGATACTATCGGATTGGATCCTGGCTTCCAAAAATGATGTTGATTAAGAGTGGTCAGATTGTAACTCATCCTTTGAACAGTCTGCAATCCGAATAAGAAGACCAGAATAAGCCTTCCAATCCACACTACCGATCTGCTATTTATACAAAGCAGAAATGAATCCAGAGTGAATCCAATAGCTGATCCAATATCATGCTGCATTTGGAGTTTTGAGTTCATCATTATTAGTACTTACACCCAAAACTGATGCAGTAAAGCATTACAAAAATGTGTGCTCTATAAAAAATAAGCATTATTGTTAATAATAATAATAATAATAATAATTACATTGAACTCTTGGTAGGATGAAGACTGCGGACCGGATTCAGAGATCCGTTTTTATGTGGAGTTGCGTGCGTATTTTTAGGAGCAGATTAACTGCACGTGCATAGTAACTTTTTCCACGCAAGTTGCATAATATTTATGCACGGAAGTCCATTAGGCACGCACTTGTGAATCGCACTTGTGAATCGCACTGTACTGAGGGGCAGGATTTCAATCCGTACGTTCAAAGTTACGTGAGACTGGGCGGGAGGATGCATTTAAATGGGCATTTGAGGGCGCGGTTAGATAGATACGCACGGACGTACTTTAATGTACGCCCGTAACTACACACGTAGGGATAAGGGTGCACTTTGGTGGCGTAAGTCAACGACAATATAGCCGTGTAAGGGGAGTGTCATGTTTGTTACCTTGAGCCGTGCATGCGTATAATTGCGTACCTTCAAAAAAAGATCTCTGAATCTGGTCCTGCGTCCTTACTGTAAGTGGCCCAACCTCAGTGCCTTGCATCCCCTAATCAGTGAAACATAGTGTAAACTTAGGTTGCTTGTATTCTCGCTCAGTTGTGGATTCCTGTTTACTGGTCGTACAAAGTGCTATAAAATGCCAAATAATCTTTGTACCTAAATCCTAGAATCAACTAATAGCCTGGATGGTGTAGTTGTGGAATTCTTCAGTGATTTCTATTATTTTAATTTGCAGTAGAAAATACTTTATATACTACATAAATCTTCCTTTATTATTATGTTTAAAATGATGAATCCAAAGGACTTGTTCCAATGATTTTCCATTTCTTGTATTTTAGGGATGTTTGGTTTTCTCTTTAAAAATAAATGTAAAAATAAATTTGGTATACACATTAATAAAATCTTTTAATTAGCGTTATTTTTTCAAAATAGAGACAGACGAAAATGATCTTTTGGTTGTCTCTATTTCGGAAACAGCATTTTCTTTTTCATTTTCTTACGGAGAATGCATCCCGTATACAGCACATTTTGACAGTAGACCATTGATTTGATCAGTGATCCGTGTATAAATTGCATAACATTAAGAACTTGTAGTGTGCAGGATGTTAGCCAATCCACAATCACAATGATCTTTCTTTATAAGCACAGAATACATTGATGTTCAATATGTACTGGCGAAAACCTCATAGTTTGCTTTTCAAACACTGCCCTGTGTACTATTAGTACCAATAGTTTGCAGGTTCTGAATAAATCTCTGCAGAGCTGCACAGATGAAGTAATAATATATGTATTTCCCAGAGTGCCCTATATCCAGATTCTCCAAACTATATTGAAGTTATGCTATTACTTTATACTATCTACAGTTTTATAGGGAAACCAGTCCCTAACACAACTTCCTTATTTTCCCTTGTAAGTCACTGTTAATTAAATTATATGATTCTATTTGTTAGGTTTACTAGTGTAGCATAGTGTGTTCTGGTGACATTTATTTTTTAGCCTTCCATGACATTAGACAGTGAATGAGGCATCATTTAACCTAAATGTCATGGTGGAGAAGATGAGCTCAGAGAGAGGCACCTCACTGTGTTTGCTTTGGATGCCCTCTGGTCTGGGAGGCACAGCATGGCCTCTGTCCCTCTTATTTCTCACGTCCACCATTGTGATTGAGCATTGAAGTCTTGCTGCGTGATAAGAATTCATTCCATGTCTTCGTCCCTTAACACATACTGGGAATCTATATATCAAAAAGATAATGCTTCAAAAGTAGAACAAAAATAGCAGGAGATATATTGGGCAATAAAAGTCCCTTTAAAGCAGCGTTTCTTTTTTTCGCAGATGTGATGCTATTTTTAACAGAGTTTGTAACCTGGAAAGTTTCCTGGCGCAGGACCGTCCTTGCTTCCAAGGCTGGGATAAATCCCTGCTGTGCTTTTATTGTTTTTCTTACACACAGTGTATTATGTACATGGCTTGTAACATGTAAAAGATAATGGTTGTTGGGTGGGTTTGTTATCATTATTCTTACTCGGATGGTTGTACATGCTGAAGACGTTTTGCTGTGCTTAGACAGGGCCATGCCTATAAAGTTCTGGAAAGCATCATTACTCCTAATTTAAAGAATGTTTATACAGCTGCTGGTGCGTTTCATAGTTATCCAGTCAGGGAACAGTATTTACATCACTATATAAGACAAGTTTAGAGGGGACACTTTCTGAGCTTGGGCCAAGAACTTTATCCAGAGAAAGCATAAAGGACGTTTAAATAATGCTATATGCATAGGGCTTCAGGAATTTACTCATGGCTAAAATGTCATTTATTAATGCATTTCTTTAATGAACTATTATTATTTTAAATATGCAGATAAGGGGCCGTATTCAGAGAACAGGTTTCACGGCGAGTTGTGTGCGTATTTTTGGGAACGTTTTAACTGCGCATGCGTAGTAACTTTTTTTACGTAGTATATGTAGACTATACGCGTGTAAGTGCCCCACGGAAGTGCTTGTGAATCGCACTTGGGTACATACGTCCGGATATGCGACGCAAAAATAGACACGTGAAAATTTTTATAACGATGACGGGGGAAGGCATTTAAATGAAACCATGTGGACGCAAATAACATGAATCATATGTACGGAGGACACATACACGCTCAACTGCTCACGGAGAGTTACAAGTGGTCTATGGACTCGTAAGTCACCGACAGCACGGCCGAGAGAGGGAAGTGTCATGGGTGTGAGGGGGTTTGGCCTGCACCAGCCGTGCGTATAATTACATACTTTTAAGGAAACGGTTCTCTGAATACAGCCCAAGCAGTGAATTGCAGAACTGACTGACTATTTTTGGCTTTTTTATTCTCTGACTTTCTCATTCTCCTTACATATATTTAAATTACTGCTGTATTACCTTAAGCTACTCCTCCACACCTGAGCCTAGGGGGTTGCTTCAGGCATTTGTGTCTGGGCTCCAAGTTTAGACTTACAGTCCTGGATAAAAACCGAGGATGTCTGACATTTTTTTTTACACCTATTTAAAAAAAAATATTCAGAAATGTAGGACAGCAGCGATTGATTCAGAATTTACAGCAACAGCAACATAAAAACACTGAGAAAGTAGGACCTGCAAATGTAATATGAGCACATAGAGGGCCTAATGCAGACCGAGCACAACAATGAATGCAAATGGTGGACTTATACAGGATCTAGATGTAGACTGCAGGTATACATGTGCTTGGCCGTACAACACTGCAGCTAAGTTCAAAGATACATATATACATTGCCTCAGGGCCGCCATCAGGGGGGGACAGCCGGGCCTAGTATCCCAGGCACAGACAGGATAGCCCCTGGCCTCCTCTCTGTACTGCCCAGGAAACTAGTAAAAAAATCGCCGCATTTTCATACTTTGCTGGTAGTGGTCTGAATGCCCAGCGTTTCAGACCTTTGCATTACAAATCCAAAGGTCCGCGGCACTCTGGATGATGATGTCATGATGTGTGACATCATCAGGGGTGGAGCGCCGTCGGACTGCACCCTAGAGCTGCAAGTGAGGCTCATTTTCTTTTTTGGAACTTGCGCGGAGGGGCAGACCTGGGGCTCTGCACATTTTGTCAGTCCCAGGCCCCACAATTTCTGATGGCGGCCCTGCATTCCCTTTCCCCAGTAATACAACTTTGTAAGCAGATTTTCCAAAGCTTTTGTATTGCATGCATAAGAAAAAATAGGTTGTTTAGCGTCAGACATGAGCAGCTTTCTGGACTTAGACATGCCCTATGGCTGGTTCAAATATTGAAATCGTCTCTCCTTTCCCTCCTACTATACGCCCCCTGTCACGACCCTGAAGGGGATAAAGGCTTTCATGACTTGGTCTTGGTCTGTTCTCCAATGACTAGGGCCCCTTCTCCCACCCCAAATATGACTCATTACCAATAAACTGCCACCACCAAGGCTATTCACAGGAGGCCTTCGGTTCTCCTTTATCCAAATCAAGCACAGTTATACTTTATCAGAATTATCATCAACTCAGAATGACCTCTTCTGTTACCCTTCAGTAGCGTCTAATAACCAAGCTGGTCTGACAGGTGAATCTGTAAGAACACAGAGACACTTATTAATTGATATTTAATTACACAATGCTTAATTACAGAGAATAACAAAATAGACATACAATATGCAAAACAGTTTCTTATAAAATAAAAGGGTGAAAAGGCAGAAAGACTTACACACACGAACCGTCTGGGTCGGGACAGACCAGAGATCAGGGTCACCTCTTCCGTTTGGAAGTCCCATGAAGTGAACCAAAGTTACCAATCCATACACACTTTTTAAAGGCCAAACTGCTCCTCTTTAAGTAGCCCCCACCTTTGTGACAGTTTGGGGTCTGGAGAAACTCTTCTACTTATGACCCACCTAATATACTGATACTTTTAGGATAGGGCCATAAACTGGCCCGAGCCCTAGCTTGTTCTGCCCCACTAACTCTATGAATTACCAGATCCTGGTTAAACAGAGGTCACTCTATAGTTTAATATTAATTGATACCCCTGATATTCGCTTGTATCCCTCTAAACACAAGTCGTTACAGCAGTGACTTGCGTTCAGGTCTGGATCGGTATAATTGTGTACACATTTGTACAGGGTATGTACAGGACAAATGACCAAGGAGACAGGCTGCGCCATAGAGTGTATGCTCAGGTTTGGAAGAGACCCAGAATTGGAGCTGAGAGGTGACATTTCCTCGCTCAACTCTAGCTTTAAAATCATTCTAAACCATGGGAACAATGAAATCTTCTAATGTACTTTAAATGATCAATATTTCTTACAATCACTTTTAGTTGTAAATAGTCTAATGGTCTAATAAACACTAGTTTATACTATGTCAACCAAGCTCAGCAATGGAAACATTGCAAAGAATACATAAATTCCTGAATCCGGAAAGTTTTATTATTGGTGTATTTACATGCTCTAAATTTAATGGTGGCAACACACGGGTAGATTATCAGGGCTCTCTCCCTGTCTCCATGTGCAGATTCATCCAGTGATGGCTCCTCGTGTGTCTCCCATATGTGTATTCTCTGCGCTGACTTCAAGAAGTCATAGATTCTTCCTATCACCCACAGTTTTGAATTCATGCCTTCTTCAAGAGCCGATATTGCATTATATGGCCCATTTTTAGAGCATTTAGAGAGGCTTTTATGTGCTGCTCCTGGTGTCTGGTTCAAGTACGTCTGGAAGCCCAAGGGTTTGCCTTCAGATTTCAGGGCCCAGTGTGGGTCATTGGAATCTCCTTCAAAATGACTCTAAGGATTGCCCTTGAAGATGAACTTGTCTTTTGAGATTATGTTCAGTCTGTTATGGAAACACTTGGTCACAAGTACGAAACAGAGAACTGGTTCATTGATTCCTCTAAAGTTAGCTTGAAAACTGTACTACTCCACAGAAGAAACAATACCCTCAATAAAATTAGCTCACACTGCTGCTATGAAGGAAATACATGGGAACATGAAAATCCTGCTGGATATCGGATATAAAGAGCACCAATGGCATGTAATTTTACTCCTGCTGAGACTAAGCGCGTTTACACAAAGTACTGCTGTTTTCTGTGTGAGTGGGACAGCAAAGACTGGGCAAACCATTATGTTCGGATGCAGTGGTCAAAATAAACTTCACTAAGCCCGAGAGTAAAGATTGTTGTCAGTGCACCACTTGTTGATCCAGAGAAAAGCTATCTGCCTCTATATATAGCTGGGTGTTGCCAAGAACTTAATCAAAGCACTGGATCAGACTGCATTGGTCTCTGCCTTCTTAAGACAGAAAACTTTGTAGGCCTTGGAGAAAACTGATGCTTGATGGGTGCTTCAATGGCCTGCTTAATTTTTCCAAAAAAGTTGCATGGCTTTGCCAGAACTTCTTAGGCCATACAACTACAAAGAGCTGGTGGACAATATCTTAAAATCTTACAAGACCATTAGGTGTAATATGTCTCTCAAAGTCCACTTCTTGGACTCTCAACTTAAATTCTTCCCAGCCAATCCTGGGGCCGTCAGTGATGAACATGGTGAAATGTTCCACCAGAACATTTCCATAATGGAAAAGCTGTATCTGGGCAAGTGGAGTCCAAATATGCTGAACGACAACTGTTGGACACTTAGGAAGCAAATCACAGAAGAAAATCCTATGCGTTAACAGTGTGTTAATAGTTTTAAACATGAATTGGGTCTCATTTAAAATCCTTATGTGGTAGCGTCATCCTAAAACACTTGCTTGAATTCAGAACATAAATCACTAAAAAAATAATGGACACTGTGTTGACCCTGTAGCTGTGTTTGCTCGTCAAAACAACCTCACTAATTGCTATAGGGCCTAGCAATGACATACCATTGTTTACTGCCAACTCGGCTCCAAGAGAATCGGCTGCATAGACCTGATACAGTACCCCAACTGTATCCAAATTACCCATGTGTGTCAAGGAGGCTTCTCCCTTTGTATGCTAGGAATTACTTTAGCAGGACCATAACTTAAGGTTTCTATGCTGTCCCCACATAAAATGAGTACAGATCAAAAATCTGGTGACAGTCCTTTCTGTACCATTTACAATGTTAGAAAAGACATCTAGCTTGAAAGTTTGGTTACTTTAGATGTAAGATCTGCGGTGGAATTTCGCTATGTACACATTCTCAATCATGAAAAGCAGTTTATTTCTGCCCACATTTTTTTTAAATCAAATGTTTTTGTTGAGAGTTTTGTCAGCAATACAAGTGTTATAACACAACATATTACAACGATAAGTGGCATCTTACACAGAGAAACGATTTGTAATAATTTTCCTCCAAGCGCCAGTAACGCTAGCTCATACCAACCATACAATATTGAAACCAGTATTTGATAGCTTGAAAGTTTGGTTACTTTAGATGTAAGATCTGCGGTGGAATTTCGCTATGTACACATTCTCAATCATGAAAAGCAGTTTATTTCTGCCCACATTTTTTTTTTAAATCAAATGTTTTTTGTTGAGAGTTTTGTCAGCAATACAAGTGTTATAACACAACATATTACAACAATAAATGGCATCTTACACAGAGAAACAATTTGTAATAATTTTCCTCCAAGCGCCAGTTGGGTTGGATTGATCCTTGTGTAGGGTGATCGGAGACTAAACTGGGATTATTGCTGAGACCTGGAGGAGGACAGCTCATACCAACCATTACAATATTGAAACCAGTATTTGACATTATCAGTCAAATCAACATAGAAGATATACAGTCATATCATTAAATGACACATAATCAAAAAAATAGTTAACAACATTTACATAGAGGTGGTATCAGGTGTGGGATCCCCGTAGTAGACAGAGTCTAACCAGCCATCCCAAATTTTGTTGAACTTTTACGGACATCCCTTACTCAGGTAAGTAAATTTTACATGACTCAGTGAGGTGTTCACCAAGTCCCCCAGCAAGGGTGGGGCCTGGGCACACCAGGACCTTGCTATGCACACCTTAGGCCACATACATAAAAATTTAACAAACGTTTGATTGGATATGTTAAAGTGATCCTCAAGTCCGACACCAAATATACACCACTTGGGATCACTGGCTGGGAGAACCACGCCCACATCACCTGTACAGTGTATTACAGCTTTCCAAAACCTGTACTCTCGAACAGGACCACAAAAGATGCAAAAAGTGAGCATCCAACTCCCCCCACTTTGGACAGGCACTAGAATGTGAGGGATTTATCTTAGCCAGTCTGGCCGGTGTAAGATATGCCCGGTGAATAATGTAAATTTGAATTTGCTAGAATCTAATGCTAGCAGTAAGCCCCTGGGAGCTACTCAGCACCCCCTCCCATTCTTCATCATCTACTGGGCCTATTTCAGCCTCCCACAGTAGCCGGAGACGGTTGAGGGAATTTTCAGGGATGGCTGTGGTCAACACAGTAAATTCTAGTGATTAAATGTTCATCCCCAATATTTAATAATAATGACCTGACCGGAGAAACAGTTAAAGGGAGAGGTGCTTGACCAAATTGTGCGGTAACCACGTGTCGTAACGTATTCAAACCACATTGAACAGGGGAGGGAGAATGATATCTGCCCACATTTACTATATTGTTATTACATATTTCTACAATCCACACAAATGGCCATTCACATCTTTTCATTCATATGTTCATTATTTCCAAACGCTTTCTGTCTTTTGCTCTCAAGTCCACAAGCTTTGGATGGTGCCCAACCGAGACCTCAGTGCTAATGTAATAAAATAGAAAGACGCCCTGCATCGCGTCCAAGAGACCTTGCAAACAGAATCCGTTAGTCACATAGCAACAAAAATAAACATTATTGCTTTTAACTTGTCTCCAGAACACCTCTCTGCTGCATACAATGAATCTCCCCGCACATCGCTCCCAATTATTCAAATCTTTTCTGAAATTACTGCTTTTTAGGAGCAATTTTCTGATTGAAGAAAAAAATAGAGTAGCTCCCATTAATTGGATTGTACAAAGAACATTTCTCATGTTCTGTGTAACGTTTTTCATACTGTATCCCATGATGAAAGTGTTTTGATGTTTTATGTACATTTACAGTGCAAATAAGTATGAATTTTTATTTCTTAGCATAAGCCATTATACACAGTGGTCCGGATCCACATCTAAGTACACCAGTTGACTTCTGTACACATGCACAGTACCAATATTCTCTCATCGGGGCGCAGTTGTCCAATGCTGTGCTCCATGCATAAATCAGTCCCCACACTGGGTGCCTGCCCACCACCCATGCATACAGGATACATATGGGGGTTGGGCATAGGTATGTAAATTGTACAGTAAGGTTTTAGAGATGTGTGCAGAATACTGGAGGTGGGGTCCTAAGCATGGATCCACCATCCGCACGTAGGAAAGTAGGAGGAGTGTCTGGCTCTCCTGCAGGTGGTATTGGGGATCACAAATTCTGTACGCTAGCCTCCGCAGCCAAGGTTAGTGTATGGAATCAGGTATTAAATCTGAATACAGCCCGTTAACTCCTTTATCATTTAATGTGCTGGATCCATATATTTGCTTTTTCTGCAATCAGATCCCCCTGCCACATATGCAGAGGGCAGTGCTCCATCAGAAATTGTGGGAGTCCCTCTGTCAGAAAATATCAGAAGTGTCATTCCTCTTAAGCGTGGATAGCTCGCAGTGCATCCTGATTGGGTAGCACAGATGCATAAGCAGAGCAGAAAGGTGGCCATCATCCAATTAGAATTCACATACAATGGGGAGAAAATGTGGACCGGACTCATCTCATAGATGCTGGGGCAAAGTTAGGAGCAATAACAAAATGAAAGAATGAAACCTTTGGGGATTTGTGGATTTCCTTAGCACACTGTACTGATACAGCTTTCATTTTAAATTGTAATTTAGAGTTCATACAGGAAACTAACTCTTAATTATGTTTGCCCACTTACATTTGCTCGTTTTGTAACATCTTCTAACATCAAACAAAGATTCTTATACATGAAAGAAAAATGTGGTCCGTCCCTATGATTTATATTTACTGCATTGATGAAGCTATTAGTTTTCATTTGTGAGAAGCTTGTTGAAAAATCCCAGTTATTATCAAGTTTTTTCCATTTAACATAGTAATGTAGCGCTCGTAGCATCTTATACTGTGTGTAATTATAAAAGGATTATTTGAGACACAGTAAAATTATTGTATGTTATGTCTGGTGGATAAGCCATTTAGAGGGATTATGTATGGTGCCTGCATGTGATGGCCATAGTTTATATTCACCCACTTGGCAATATATTTATATTGAACATGAGAGATGTAACAACTGGTTTTCTGAAACCACTTTTTTTTTTACTTTTGTAACCTACAGGTCAAAAAGATAAATATATTGTGGTATAAACCACTATTTAGTCTTTGTAACATATATTATGAGAAGATTACTATTTCCTGGTTACATTGGGCTGAATCCAGACTTAAGTAAGTGCTTGAAATGAGTTACTCCTGGGCTAAACCATATTGATTGCAGGGGGAGTTAAGTTAATTGTATTCTTTGCATGCAGGGATATATCTTTGAATTGCTTACTGCACACAGATACTGACCAGCTTTACTATCACACTGTTATTTAGACTTGGGATAGGAAACATCACATCTCAACTCTAATACTGTTTGCAACAGATGAAATATGACTCCTCTGCAATCAACATGGTTTAGCCCAGGAGTAACTCATTTCAAGCACTTTCTTGATCCAGCCCATTGTCATAAATATATTAGTTCAGTCCACAAAATTGGTATTTGCATCATAATGCATAACTTAGATTAATTTGAACCTTCTTTAACCCCCAAACCCTTTGAAATTTCCTTTAAATCATATATTGTGTTATAGAACCAATAAGTAATTAGAAATCATAATAAGAAAGAAGAAATTTTTGAACTAATGTAAGATGTGCTTTATATTACAGGGAACCAATCTGACATGATTACTGCTTAGTAAAGCAATCCCAGTGACTTCCCATGGCCATTGCAATAATGTTTTTGTTTTATTTCTTGCCCTAGATCAACAAGGTAGTGACAGCGCAGATTTACTTTTTGCTGAGAGTCCAGACCCTATGGTCACACAAGAAAGCACAGGTCCGGCAGTACCTGAGTATTCACAATCAATGTCTGAAACAGATGGAGTTTATACAAATCCACTCGCATCTGCTGCTCCTACAGGCAGTGCAGCAAGCCCATCGCCTACAGAGAGTGACGATGAAAGATCCAAGAAGTCATTGTACTGTGCCCCCTGCAAAATAACTGTAAATTCTCTCTCACAACTGGAGGCTCATAACAAAGGTAAGACCATGAATGTGATAGACCTGACCTGAAGGTCTCCAACCAAGTCATCTTCTATCTAGCAGTGGTCTATCTTATTATTATTACATAGTTAAATCATTAGTTTTACTTTTCATAGGTACAAAGCACAAAACTATCCTGGAAGCTCAAAGTGGTCTGGGTCCGATTAAGGCCTATCCCCGACTTGGAGGGTTAAGCAATGGATCAACCGGCCCTCCAGACTCCACCACCCAAGAGAGGACCTTTCACTGTGAAATCTGTAATGTTAGGGTTACCTCTGAAGGACAGCTCAAGCAGGTAGGCAGTCACAGTATTGGGTTTTAACAATATTGCACAACATTTAATGTCTTTTACCATTTATTGTATTGTAAACCATTTATATTCCTGTTTATTCCTGTTTACATTAGCACATCTCAAGCCGCAGACATCGCGATGGTGTGTCAGGGAAACCCAATCCACTGTTGAGGCGGCACAAGAAGCAAAGTCTACAGGAACTTGCAGTAAGTCAAAATGTTAAATGGTAGCCTGCCAATTGACAAGGAAATGCTGCTTACATTTACAGGGCCTGCTAAAAGTGCCTAGACTAAAATAATCTACAATGGATGCAGATCATATGGGTTCCTAACACTAGACCTTATGCTTCTGCTTGGAGTCACAGGTTGACTGTAAGTTGGGCATTTTAGTGATATAAGGCTGGATCCAGACTTAAGTAAGTGCTTGAAATTAGTTATTCCTGGGCTAAACCATGTTAATTGCTAGGGGAGTCAAGTTGATTGTATTCTTTGCATGTAGGGATATATCTTTGCATTGCCTACTGCACAAGATACTGACCAGCTTTACTATCACACTGTTATTTAGACTTGGGATAGGAAATTTCACCTCTCAACTCTAATACTATTTGCAACAGATGAAATATTACTGCCTTGCAATCAACATGGTTTAGTCCAGGAGTAACTAATTTCAACCACTTACTTAAGTCTGGATCCAGCCCATTAGTATTATGTCATGTATACTATGATGCAGACCAAAATTTTTGTGACATCCAATCAGGCCCCATTACAGTATATGAGGTAGGAATTGGAGACACAAGGATGAAATATACGGATGGGGAGACTGGTGAATGGAATTGAGTTAAAGGGAAGTATATATGTTTTACAGCTAAAGTCAGTCTATAATTGCCAATTAAGCAATGTGTCTTAATAACAAAAAAACCCATACACACAAATTATTCAGGTCACCATATGCTATGTTCTTCGGCTCTCTGTGTCTCTCCTCCACTATGTCTTACCTTGTCACTCAGGTCTGTCTGTGTCTCTCCTCCACTCTGTCTTATCTTGTCTCTCTGAATGCTTTACTGCACACAGATACTGACCAGCTTTACTATCACACTGTTATTTAGACTTGGGATAGGAAACATCACCTCTCAACTCTAATACTATTTGCAACAGATGAAATATTACTCCCTTGCAATCAACATGGTTTAGTCCAGGAGTAACTAATTTCAACCACTTACTTAAGTCTGGATCCAGCCCATTAGTATTATGTCATGTATACTATGATGCAGACCAAAATTTTTGTGACATCCAATCAGGCCCCATTACAGTATATGAGGTAGGAATTGGAGACACAAGGATGAAATATACGGATGGGGAGACTGGTGAATGGAATTGAGTTAAAGGGAAGTATATATGTTTTACAGCTAAAGTCAGTCTATTATTGCCAATTATGCAATGTGTCTTAATAACAAAAAAACCCATACACACAAATTATTCAGGTCACCATCTTCTATGTTCTTCGGCTCTCTGTGTCTCTCCTCCGCTCTGTCTTACCTTGTCACTCAGGTCTGCCTGTGTCTCTCCTCGTCTATGTCTTATTTTGTTCCTCTGCTCTGTGCCTCTCCTCCGCTATTTATTACCTTATCACTCAGGTCTTCTGCTGTCTCTCCTCTGCTCTGTCTTACCTTGTCGGTTAGGTCTGTCTGTGTCTCTCCTCCACTCTATCTTACCTTGTCACTCCTTGTGCTCTTTACATTATTCTTTCTGACAGTTGTCCAGTTAATGACTGTCAGAGAGAGTAAGTTTACTATGTTGAACCCTATCGGGCCACTTAGTGTCAGCAGGTTAACTGTCGACCTTACAACTATCTGCATTCCATATCATAAAAACTTTGGAACTTCAGGTGTTGTGAAACTACATCTCTGAATAGTCTGCAGCAGCTTGAGCCTGGCTAATGTTTCATAACACCGGGAGTACCACATCTTGGCTATTATTGACATTCTGTGATATTGCCTACTTAAAATTTGTTGGTAACAATAAACACTCCTGTCTTTTCTTTCTTAGACCAGTCTTGTGTTCCCCAAGGACTTTTCCAAAACATTATCTGCTGGTCTTCTGCCCAGTCCACTTGCAATTGCAATGGCAGCTGCTGCAGTGTCCTCACCCCTCAGCTTACGGCCAACTGCGAATCCTCCCCTCCTGCAAGCGCCTCCTCTCACACATCATCTGCTTCGACCAGCACCTGGGCCCATCAGAACTGCACATGGCACTATACTATTCTCTCCTTATTGAGGCAGCCTCCCTACCTTCTCACTGTAACACTAATCCACTGGAACCTGAACCTGCACATAGAAAACCAGGACAGGACTTGACCAGCTGCCTCCTGCTCAGTTTCTCCCTCCCTCAGAAATATATTGTAACTGGAACACTCATAAAAGTCATTTCCCAGGATCCGGGCAGCAGAAAAGCTTGGGAGTTTCTGAACAGTGGCCTCACCAGCTTTTTAGAAAGAGACAGTGACTCAGGGTATACTTATGGGAATAAGATTTGGGATGAAAGAATTCAAAACTGGGAATGGATATCGATTGGGCATTTTATTCTCTAATAAGGTCAACTTTAATGACTCAGTGGATAAATGAACTGTGACTTAAAAAACACTGGGTCCCAAAGCTGTTTCTGGTGTGCACTAGAGGGTGTTTATACTGTTGTCAAAATGCACCACCTGTTTTGCAACAAGGATAAGAAGCCTTGGTAATGACACCTGACATGCCATGTGTATCTTATCACTCTGGTCCATTCTTGCCCCATAATATGTTTTCAGTTTGCTTCACGGAGATTATTTCCCAGCAACTTCAGGAAATGAGGCATTTCTTCTAGATTTGCAATTGCAAACACAAGCTATATATGATGTTTCTACCAGGGGCGGAACTACCATTGGTGCAACAGGTGCAATGGCATCGAGGCCCATGCTTATATAAGGGCCCACAGCCATCTTCGCTGCACCACCGAAGCTCCCCACCAGGTTACCTGGGATATCATCAGGGCCAAAGCATGTTTTTTTGCACCTGGGCCCACAACTCACTAGTTCCGCCTCTGGTTTCTACTTTACAAAATGTGTTGTACTAGACTTAGCAACAGAGTAGAAAAGAAAAAAAAACACCACTCTATATACTGTAAGTGTACAATAGTAGTTAGAATTTCTAATGCAGTTCCCACAGGACCACAGGGTGTCTACGCTATTTAGCCATAAGTTTGTTTTGTACCACTTAGACTCCCTGAGCAGTACAGACATTCTAGACCAGAGGAAGGCCAGGTACAGCTATTGCAGAACGCCACATCCTTTTTGTGGCTGCCCAAGAAACTTCATGCTGGGTCTTGTAGCAGACCCTCCAAGATGACCCATTCCATTAGGTACAAAATGCTCTACTCCTGAGCTTTCAACTGTCAGTTACTATGGTAACCACCTTTGTTGAAGAGAAAAATAGTTTTCCCAACATCAATTAATTCATTAAAACCAGGTGAGTGACAGTTGGAAGCTCAGGAGAGGAGTATTCTGTACCTAATGGAAGGGGTCATGTTGAAGGGTCTGTTGTAGTTCTTACATACCTATAGAGCTATTGGTTGCCTAATCCTGTTTTAGACTGTATATTTTTTTAATCCTGTTGATGTGTCCCCTAAAGTGGTGGACAGGGGTAGTTAGAGCAATATTGTCCTTTCTGCAAGCCACAAATCTGCTTCGCAAAGTAGAATGAGGCTGGTGGCATTAAGGCTTAATGGAAAGGAATAATGCACATCAGCTGTCTGTTTATTTTTTGTTAAATTACAATATATTTTAAAGGTCATATGGATAATATAGAGAGCTGAATTGCAATTTCTCTTAGTCTTAAATGCAATGGAACCTTCATCATCCTCTAACAAAATAATCACACAGTCATTCACCTTTGGTTCTTGAAATAGTCCTACCTTATGCTTTTGATATCAGTAGAAAACATGGAACCTATAATTATTATTATTATCATTATTATTTCTCTGTCCAGTGCATGTAATTCTAGAATCAGGTACATTACCACTTTAAAACTACTTGCACAAACTAATTGCTGTCTATGAAAAGAGGCTTGTGTACTGTGACAATCGTTTTATTTATTTGACAGATTAATCCTTCCTAAAGACTATGCAATTGTTGTTGTGCTACATGTCTTTGTCTTCATAAGATACATATATCTATGGGTACTCCACCTCACAGCTGAGACGCCTGTTTGCGAGTGGAATCAGCTGCAGGGGTGGTATGGTGGCATTAGTCTAAGAAAAAGAATTATGTGTGTAAAATGCATGTAGTTAATTAGCTGCTTTAAAATAATTTAGTACTATACATACTGAATTTTAGCAATAAGAGAAAAGGAGAGCCATTGGGTGATTACTAGAAAGCGTCCCTTAATGAGCCAAAGATATCACAAGTTCTAAATGGATTTGATAGAAAAGCCATTGTGTAACTGGAAGGTTACACTCAAATACAATGAAGTAGTTCAGCCTGTGGTTTGCCATAGCAGCAAGTACTGACATTAAAAGCCATTTCCAGCAATTCAATCTCATAAGACTAAGAAAACATGAGGAATTTGCATAAGGGTGCATTTTGCTGGAGGTGGTCTGGTGACAGAGGGGCACAAGGGGGCACATGTACCAGGCACAGCCCTTCTAAGGAGCCCTGAAGCCTGCCCACAGTTCTGGGTTCTCCTAACTCATGTCGGTTTGGATTCAGTTACTTTCATCTTACATACGTTGTTTTAAGAATTGAGCTACGACGCATGCGTAGTAGCTTATTCTACGTACCATTTCTGACCGGGCTTGCGTAATCTATGTACAGAAATGGTACGTAGATAGCGTAAATAAGCTACCACGCATGCATAGTAGCTCAATTCTTAAAACAACGTACGTAAGACGAAAACTACGTAATTGATAAACCGGAATGTCATGTTTTCCAGAAGGGCATCATAATGTCATGGGGAAGGGGACAATATAATGGATCCTGGCTTGCGATTTTCTCTGTATTTCTGTGCATTTGGATCACATGTGGTCCCGAGGATCCGGATCTATGCTGGAAGCTGCATGTGCGGTCATGAAAACAACAACGATTCTTAAGTCTGGATCCAGTCCAATGACAGAGGTTCTGGCTCGCCAGTGGGCGTGTCTTAGTATTACAATGTACATTATAGAAATGCTGACGTCCTGCGTACCAGTTCATATGTAGATACATTTCTTGTGTAGTCCTTATAGTCCACACCTATATGTATCTATCGTCCATATGTACTTACTTTGCCTGCGTGCCCTATTACTTGCAGTGCACAGTTCTATAGTTCTGTTAGTCCATATGTAGATGAGAAACATATGTATCCTACTGGCATTGCTCCTTGTGACCAGCCATTCATAAAACAATGTCTTGTACAGTTGATGAAGACACTTTATTATTTGGCACATTTTATAGAAAGCATTTATGTTGTTTTTGTTCATTAATTTGCTGAAACAAACTGTAAAACAAATGCCACTCCTCTCCACAACAAACACAGGAAAATGATTCGTTATAAGGCATCTATGCTTCATTGGGGTTTATAAATAGCATAACTATTTACAAAGTTATATATCATATAAGTATGGCTACAGTGATTTTCTGTAGGGA
>WWET01000646.1:138939-151867 GCA_011038615.1 Limnodynastes dumerilii | reverse complement strand
TTAGTTAAGTTATTTTTTAACCTACAGCTATTTATTTGAGTTGCAGGCTGCATAGATTTATGTGGATTATCACATTTCTGTTGCCACTGGGAGGTGANGTATTTTTTAGTTATTTTTTAACCTACAGCTATTTATTTGAGTTGCAGGCTGCATAGATTTATGTGGATTATCACATTTCTGTTGCCACTGTGCTGGGAGGTGATCAAAAGAATAGAGGAGATGTACACTTGAAAGTTTTTATGAATTTCACCCTCACATATCATAATAGGAACCTTGGATGAGGTGCACAAAAATGATGTAAAATAAATTTAACGCATGTAATGCAATTGAATTGCAAAAATTCGCACTTGCAATGCATTTAAATAGGGACAAAAAATATGTGTGATAGACCAAAAAATGTGTGAATAAAATGCGAATAAAAACGGAATTGACTCGGGACCGAAAAAAATTAACGTGACAAAAATATGCAAATTAGCAAAATACACGAAAAACTGCGGAAAAAATTAACTTTGCGCTTAATTGAATCAGGCCCTTATAATGAAAAAAACAGTTTAAAGATAGAAAATATAAAAGTCACAGTAAGGAGTATCCTGGTCACACTGGTATAATGTAGAAAATAGTGTCCTGGAGTCGAGCGGGTAATTAGTAATCTTTAATATGATGTTTTGAAGTCAAGCAAAGAGTTTCTTTATAAATTGGATTCATAACTACCGAAAGGTACCCTCTGTATATTTCCTCCTTTTTATACGTGGAGACTCATAGAAAAAACAAAACAACACATTAAAACATATATAAATGGCAGAAAAAAATGCCAGATAGCAGCTACTAATGGATCCAGAAGCTGTTACTTTTCCAGGATTAGAATCACAAAGGTGCTACTGTCAGCATTCACCATTCAGGCGGAGCTTCACCACCGCCTGTAGTATCCACCAACACATTTCAACATAATGGGGCAGATCCTGAACTACGCATTTCTGCGAATTTACGTGTGGCAGACACGTAAATTCGCAGATTTGATCGAACTGCGCATGCGCACCGCAGAAAATACGCACATTCGCGTAGCGTATTTTCAAACGTAAGGATAATTCACGTATTGCGAACGTAAGTAATTACGTGTGGGCGTGCCAAAATTACGTTAGCGACGAATACGTGCGAATTACGTGAAGTAGGCGGGGGGGTATTTAAAGTGTACAGTATGGGCGTGCTAAGCTGCGTACGTTCGCGTAGTCTGTACGCACGTTAGCGGACGTATGCTGTTACGTTTGGAAAAGTTAAGGTAGGGTTTGGGTAGCGTATCTTCACAAAATACGGCCGTGCAGGGGGTGTGTTAAGGGTAGCGTAGCGAATTTACGTACGCGAAAATTCGCTACGCGAACAAACGTACTGCAAACGTTGTTCAGGATCTACCCCAATGTCTTTCTAATGGTAGATACCATCATATCATCCACCATCTCCGTTGGTGGAGACATCATACAATATAAGGGATTACTAATTACCCACCCGACTCCAGGGGCCTGATCCAGAGCTACGGCCGCCGTCGCTAGTACGGTGGCCGTAGCTCTAATGCGCTTTATTGTGGCATATTGCCACACAATACCAACGTTTCAGGGGTCCACAGCCCCTTTCATCAGGGTTACAACATGTGAAAACAAACAGTCAAAGCCCCAACACTTAGTATCCAACATATATATATACAGAGAAAAAGGGGGAGGGAGCTATAGAGACTATAGAGGTCAGGTTACTTGGAGAGAGAATCTGACAAAGTAGTTCAATGAATATTAAACAGCATGGATCAGAGAGGGGGACAGGACAGGATTGTGCATGTGCTTTACCGGTACAATGTTTTTTTTTTGTAAAGACCATCATACAACGGCTAAATGTAAACTGTATTAAAAGTCATCTGCCAAAAAGTCAGTGTTTTAACCTAACTCTACCCATAACCCTTCCTAACCCTAACCCTCTGTTTCCCACAGCCTAACCCTAACCTCCCCCTTCTTCAGCCCTAACCCTAATCTTCCCCTTAAGCACTAACCTCATATCCGCCACAGCCGCTGCACTAACCCTAATCAATTACCCACTGCAATCGCCACTATTGCTATTGGGAGCAGGACCCTATTCCCTTTTCCCAATAGCAATTTTCTATTTTCAGTTCTTTTCAAACAAAGCTACAGCTCCCATTCAGCTGGCGGCTGTATCATGTTTGAAATAGGGCCGCCCGGACTGGCAACTGCATCCTGTGGAATTCAGCCTCTGCAAGGGAAGTGTGCCCAAACACCATGCATATGAGATATACATGATGGGTAGGCATAGGCTGTTAATCACACATAACCCTGACTTATGATCTAGCATTCCGCACAGACTAAGTTATGTGCTGAATACTTAAGGCAGGGTCCAAGGATCTTAAATCCCTTCTGCACATAGCTGGGAATGCCCTATTCTCCTACGTGTGGAATTAAGGATAGAAAATTTCGTAAGGTAGCCTTAATGCTGAGGTTAGGTATGGAATCTGCACATCGTTTAGGAGCTGGTCCATCATTTGCATAAATTTTATTATTTTGACCCTTTAGAAAATATTTTTGACCTGTTATTTTATCAGTGTTACTGGACCCAATCCAGGGGTGAGCTTATGCCAATGGTTGTGATGTTCCTGTATGTGAGCTAGCACTGCACATGCGCAGGACCAAATCACGCGCATCAATGGGTCATTCACATCGGAACGCAACTCGTGCATCCAGGACTTGATCGGTGTGTAGATGGAGGGGAAGGGTAGAGGGACGTAGGCAATGCAGAGTAAGAGCGTGCTAGACAGTGCTCCCATCCTAAACTGTACGCAGATGGAACTAAGTATGTTTTAAAATTAATAAATGTTTTTTTGGGGGGGGGGTTATGTTAAAGTATACTTTTCATTACTTTAGTGTGTAAACATATCTGCTGCAGTGTTCACACTATTTTACTTTTTTTTATACATTATCTACATGTTTGCTATGGCCTGTACATTACTCCACATCTAGAGGAGTGCTAAATGTGCGCTTCTGCATCCAACATCCCACACACATAATTTTAGAACACAAGTGGATTAGGGCCACTGATCACACTGCACACTGCATTGTACACTGCGCTACTGCCCTCTGCTGTCTCAGTCATGGAAAGTCAGACCCCTACAAAAAGATAAGACCACATGTCCAAGAGATTCGTTCCTGCATGTGAGAATCCACGTATCTAGTAAAACGATAGTAAAATTTTTTAATCTGTAGACATTTTGCAGTGCTAAGTACTGATGCAGTGTGAGCAGAACTGCACGCTTTGTGCATGCTAAGTAAATGCAACGAAAGACCAAAATGCAACTACCTTCATACCCTCCAACATGACCCATTCCATTAGGTACAAAATACTCTGCTCCCCAGTTTCCAACTGTCAGTTACTATGGTAACCTTCTTTGTTGAAAAGACAAATAGTTTTTTAAATATCAGTTAAGTCATTTCACCAGGTGAGTGACAGTTGTATGAAGTTCCTGTATAAGCCTCTGAGGCAGTTACATAGAGCAGCTGAAATCAGTTTTCCAATTAGCTGCTCTATGTAATTGCCAAGTTAGCTCATAAAGGAACCTCCTGTCTAATCTGCTGGTCTCCATAGCGGGGTATGACCGGCCTGGTGCCAATCTGTGCCAGACAAGGATAGGGGAAACTGATCCAGGACTGGACACTGTCCAGATAGGAACTGGACACAAGACAGAACAGAACTCTGAGAACCAGACTAGATTGTGTTTAGAACACAGATTACAAATACCTGGAGAGGACTGAGACAGGTACTGGGAGAACAGGGCTGGTATGATGGGTGAGTACACAAGAGGATAGTACTGATACCAGGTAACAGGCAATGAATACACATGAACAGGTAAAGGCAGAGGTAATAAGATCCAAGGTTAGAGAAATAAACTCACTGGTGAGAGGAAAGCCTGCAGCCAGGTAATAAACACACAGATAGCAGGGATGAGCAGAGGTAATGAACAGATATAAAAAATGGCAGGACAAGGAAAGATAAGAGCAGGCATATCAGAATGAACACAAGGCAATAGAACAGCAGGACAGAGAAAGAACTGGACAAGAATCCTGCTCACTAAACCTGATGCAAACTGGCAAAATGGCTGGATCTTATAATATCACCAGTGTACTCCTTGCTGGTAGCATACCATACCTCCTAACTGTCCCGCTGTCCTGCTCGCTTTACAACTTGTCCCAAAAGATCAGAAGAGACTCTCGGGACAAAATTGGTGTTTTCTGTCTATTACAATTAACAGCAAAGCACAGAACTGAATTAACAACTCTGTATGTGGCTGGCGAAAATGGAGCTACAAGAATGTACATTGGTGCCGCCTGCGTGTGAGTCACACAGCACGCAGCTCTGCAGACTTACAGTCGCCTGTCCGTGTCAAGCCTCATCTGCCAGGTAAGTGTTTTAACTATTTCCATGCCATCCCCAGACCCCTATCATACCCTAGCATATTAGTTGTCAGGAGATGGCACACTCTATAGAGCAGTGTTCCCCAACCTCAGTCCTCAGGGACCACTAACAGTGCATGTTTTCCAGGTGTCACTGCTGGAGCACAGGTGTGTTCATTAATAACTGTCACATTTTAAAAGCTCCACAGGTGCTGCTCATTATATCACTTGTGATTCTTTAAGGAAACCTAGAAAATATGGACTGTTAGTGGTCCCTGAGGACTGAGGTTGGGGAACACTGATATAGAGCACATATGAGATATTAATCGTGTCTATGCTATAATGGATGAGGGATATATTAGGGTCTGGAAATATCACACTACATACTGTAAATAGTGTGTCATTCCCAGACTCCTAATAAACCCCATATATATTGTAGTATGCTCCATTCACAGACCCATATTGTAACCAACATATACTTTATATAGTGTGCCAAGTCTAGGTCCCTAATATATCCCACATGTAATATGTGGGGTATATTAAGGGTCAGTAGATGGTACATTGTATAAATAATATGTGGGGTATTTAAAGAGAATATAAGTATATATAAACAATATATATATAGGGAGAGAGAGAATGAAAAGGAACAATAAAAAGGTTCCAAGTGTAGTTGCTTAGTCACTTTGGACCTGATTCACACTTAAGAGTTAAATTGCAAACTTACCTAAATATACGCACGTGAAAAATCCACAATACCGGTTCAGAGAAAAGAAAGAAACCGATTAACCACTCCCCCTGTGTCGGGAGAGCAATGTAAGGACATAAGTCTTTCCTGCATATAATTAGGTACGTGTGGACCTTATTAGCTGTGAATCGGTTGTGCGTGTAGGTGCTTAAACTTGCTTATGATTTAAAGATATGTAACTAAATGCACTGATTAGGCTTTGGAAAAGTAACTTTAAAAAAAAAAAAAAACAGCTCGTACTCTCTTTAACATATGTAAACAAAAGCCACAAATACAACTTATAAGAATAATGATGACAATATACATAAACGCATACTGGATGAAGCTAGAAATAAAATGATCCACTATATATAGGGACTTTCATTAAACATTTTAAAAATAAGCATTAAAAAAAAAAAACAACCAATACAGTTAAATATAAGTAAATGCAATAGTGTTTGTTCACAAAATTAAAAGTAAATTAAAAAAAAACCTTCACAAGCTCTAACCAAATAATTGCACCTTTACAATGTCTTGCACAAAATGTAAAATCTGCATAGGATGAAATAAACGAGCCTTTGTTTTATTTAAAAACACACATCCATTGATTATAAACAAAGCAGGTGTGGGCTGAACTATGTAAGAGAAGAAGCATGGCCTCACAGCAAACAATACGGTTTTTCAACTTACGAATGGTCAAGGGCTGCCTTAACTTTTCCCGTGTGTATGTTAACACAAGGCACTCTTCCTAGTGAATCAGCCCTAACGCTGTTGGAACGCCCACACTGTACATTAGTAGCCTGTGTGCTGCTCATTTGCATTAAGAGTCTTGTCCTTCTAGCCACACATGCGGGATTTGTTACGTGCTGATGTGTGCATCAGCCCTAAGTCAGACGTCCGTGTATGTGAATCAGTTGGCCTGGGTTTCCGTGCGTATATTGGGGTTCTGGTTAGTTTAACTGATCATAAAAATACACATGTAAGGACAGATCCAGAAGAACGTCCGACGGGGGACTTATGCAAGTCATTTGTGTAAGTTCCTTGTCTGAGAACATCTGCGCATGCACACGGCAGATGTCCCCTAAGTACTAACGGACGTAACTAAGTGGGGTGTAGGTGGGGGAAGCCCCATCACGACTAGGTCTGCAGCCGTACAGCCGCAAGTCTGGATGTAAGTGTCCAGATTTTTTACCGACAGAGGGGAGTGCAGGGAGCGTGCGTAACTACGCACCCCCACACGCACATAAAGCAGGGTGTGGACCTGTCCCGTAGAATGCTGGAGATAAGTTTCCTTCGATGCTCTGAGTCTACAGAGTAAGTGTCAAGCAAGCATATCAAGCAAGTAGAGGACCAAATAGTAATTCTTATAAATCACTTTACTCCGTTAATACATTTATAAAAACTTACATGCCTTCCTTTAAAGGACCCATTCCATTAGGTACAAAATGCTCTACTCCTTAGCTTTTAACTGTCAGTTACTATGGACACCACCTTTGTTGAAGAGAACTATGTTTTCACATCAGTTAATCTTTAAAACCAAGTAAGTGACAGCTGGAATCTCAGGAGCAGAGTATTTTGTACCTGAAAAAAAAAATTGTGTCTGAAAAACTGCCCCCACTGTTTTTCTTGAAAAGCTGTAAATCTCCATTCACTTCTATTATTTCTAAATTCTCATACTTCCACCACTGGTGTAATATGTAACGTATGGAAAGTAGTGAGACTGGGGGTGTAATATGTAACCTATGGAGAGTGATGAGACTGGGGGTGTAATATGTAAAGTGTGGAGAGTGGTGAGACTGGGGGTGTAATATGTAACGTGTGGTCAGTTAATCTTTAAAACCAAGTAAGTGACAGCTGGAATCTCAGGAGCAGAGTATTTTGTACCTGAAAAAAAAAATTGTGTCTGAAAAACTGCCCCCACTGTTTTTCTTGAAAAGCTGTAAATCTCCATTCACTTCTATTATTTCTAAATTCTCATACTTCCACCACTGGTGTAATATGTAACGTATGGAAAGTAGTGAGACTGGGGGTGTAATATGTAAAGTGTGGAGAGTGGTGAGACTGGGGGTGTAATATGTAGCGCATGGAGAGTGGTGAGACTGGGGGTGTACTATGGGCTCCATTTACTAAATGGTGAGCACTTCATTTAAAGGAGACCTTTTCACCTGAAAACGGTCTTTATCTCCTTAAAACAAAGTGTTCATCATTTACAAAGCTATGATGGTTTCCATGGCGATCATTAGTTCTGCATCCCCAATCTCTGGCCCGCTCTAATGAATGCAGGCTGGCTGATCACTATATTAACTAAGTATTGGCACGGATTTTAACAATCCGCGTGATACTATATATAATGCCATCTGAAGACACAGAGACGTAGATACGGAATATGGTATTACCATGAACATGTAGCTACGTTTAATTTTATTTTGCTGCTATTTACATTTATCATTGAATTCATAAAAAATATAGTTTTTTGTTTTTTTTGAGAAATAGTGCAACTGTGTATCCCGCGCTTTAATTTATTCAGCAAATATCTCTTTGTGATTCTTATTCATCTGTTGATGGTGGTACACAGGAAATGTTCCAGATATATGCTGTTTACTGTGTTTTTTCTCTTTATTAAAAATTTATAATATTGTTGGTAATATCCAGGTCCAGATTTTTTTTTATTTTCTTTTTATCTGTGAACATTTTGAACTATGGACAGCTTGTATTTCTCGTCATTTTGACTGTTTACACTGTGTACTGTGTACCTGTCTACATTTTTACTGTCCTTTTTTTGTACCTGACGACATTTTGACTGTCTACATTTTGTACCTGTCTACATTTTGGTGTCAGTTTTTGTATCTGTCAACATTTTGTCCTGTCAGCATTCTGAAGGTGTTGACATTTTGAAAATTTAAACCAACAATGGGTGTTCCAGTGGTGGGGACAAATATGGGAGAATCACTGTGGCAGATGTGTGGAGAGATAGATAGCTGGGAAAAGAGGCACTGGTGAGTGGGAAGGGATGTGGGGCTTAGGGTATTAAGTCTGCTCTCCTTAAGAGTCTAAATGACACTGGTCCTGATTCACATATGCTAATTAACCACAAAGGGTGTATTTCCCTGAGCAAGTAGAACTGACACTGGGATTCAGGCTTCTCTCTCTGCTTCCATTCTGCCAGTTAGCACCACCTCTGCTCCTCATTCACTTTCTGATCCTGAATGCCAGTCATACACATTATGCCAAGTCCGTGATTATTATCATTACCTTGTGCCCATCCTCATAGGATTGGCCCAACTAATTTTGACCTTCTGACAAATCATGTCCATGTCATACGCTGCACGGTAATCAGCCGAAGTCTCTACATTGCAGTAATCATACCTTTGTATTAACACCCATGGTTTTGTAGTGAGATGTTCAACAAGCACACACTCTATGGTTGTGATGAGTGACCATTTATATTACATAATACATTAATTATAATAATAATTATCCCATGTTCTATCTATCAATATATTTTAATACACCAACGTTTCAGAAGCAAGCCATCTCTTTCATAAGGGACCCTTCTGAAACGTTGGTGTATTAAAACGTCCTCGTTTATTCAAATTACCAGACTGGGAGTGCTTTATTATGCATTGACCTTACAAATTAATTTCCTTTGAGCGCACCCCAGCAAGCTTGAAACGCAGTTTTTTGTAGTGATATTATATATATATATATATATATATATATATATATATATATAACAACATATATATTATATTATATATATTATATTATAAAATCAATAATGATTTTATATTTCAGTGTGCTGGAAGGTGGAAAATTTTTCTTTTGTAAGTGACCGCACCCACACAAGTCCACCCCTTCCATACATAGAAATGTAGAATTTTTTGTACAGTACCAAATATTTCTCCTTTACAATGTTTTCCATATGACTCATATTTAAAGTCAAACTAATAATAAAAACATATTGCTCCCATAGCTGGCCTGTCTGCATCACTGTCTGTTTTATATTATATTGCAATTGCTTACAAGTGTCTAGGACGGCCTTCACCACATAAAAAAATCAAATGTCCACAAAAAAAAGTGTACGTATTTTGGGTAACGTCAAAGTGGTATAAAATGTATCTCATGTAGAACACGTGTTCCCAGTTTTTGTAACTTTCTAAAAACAATCTACAGTAACAAAACAATCAAAATAAATATTTGAAGTATATATAAAAGAGCATAACAATTTAATTAATTAGCATTAAACATTTATCTTCATCTCTTCACCTCTCTCTCACCCCCTCCTCTCTCTCACCCCCTCCTCTGTCCCCCCCCTCTCTCTCTCTCTCCTTCCACCTCTCTTATCTCCATTCTAGGGAAAATCTGAGCTAATGGGCTAACCTGTGTCAGCTCAGCAATCCCCAGCTGAATGTTTTCACTGGTGACAGCATCAACTATACAATGCTAATTATTTCATGCAAATATGTCTGATATGTAAATGCATTTAAGTCTCTAGATAAAATTAGCATTTCCTGTGCAGGATAATCAACATCTCTTAGGATGAGCAATTAATTATTCCAATAAACTCTGCACACTAGACTAATTACATAATGTTTGGGAAATGAGGCTCAATTGCAAAACCAACAGATTGATTGATTATACAACATTCACTGTTATGCTATACATCGTTACACTTGTACAACTAATAATCTTCTTACCCCATTGCTGGGTGCAGGCATGTGTGATGCAGTACTGCTGCTTTTACATGCTGCCCTCAGCTACTCTACACTCCGCATTCATTCAGATTGATGGTTTATTAGCTTATAACACCTATTTAGGATGCCTGCTGGTATTACATACAGCCATCGCTTTCTTTAAATGGATTGTTCCATGATTTTATGTAATGTGCCACTCTTTGGGTGTACACCCTTGAGGTGTATCATGTTGTTCATCACTGTTGTTGAACATATTTAATGGTGTTTTAAAATTTTGTTCAACAGGAATGCAGGAAGCCCAGTCCTGTAAAAGGGTCCAGGTACTCTCTGGTTCATTGAAATGAAATATGATACACTTTCCCAGCCAAAGAAAAAGCAATCGATCCACAAATGACAGAAAATGCTGCTGCGAATGGTGGGTATAAATTTAACCCCAACCCTTACCCTAATCCCTACTCTAACCCTTCCATTCCCTGCAGCCTAACCTTAAGACTTCTTTTCGTGCAGCCTAACCCTAAGACTCCCTTCACCGCAGTCGAACCCTAAGACTCCCTTCCCCTCAGCCTGACCCTAAAACTCACCTTTCATTAACCTAACCCCTACCCCCCAATACATTACTCTAAGCTTAACCCTAAAGCTACATATCTCTTCAGTCGATGCAGCGGGTTTTCAAAGGATGGATGGGTAAGTATGCCGATCGGCGTGCTTACCCATTCATAAAATAATTTGAAAATAGAGCTATAAAATTAGCTTTCGGCTGTCTCTACTTCTAAAAAAAGCAATTTTACAGCAGCGACACCATCTGCTTCCACATACAAGATGCATTCTTTTATGTTTGAGTCTATATCTGACCCATAGCCTTCATTAAATTCAATCTCTTTTTCTCATTCTATTGCTACCATCTAGTGGTGAATGAAGGGGACTACATTAAATTGCAAAAGTCACTAAATTCAAATATTTGTTAACACTACAGGTAAAGGACCAGGTTTACTAAGCTGCAGGAAATGAAAAGTGGAGATCAGACTGAAGCTCTACTTTCCTATTACATACTAGAAAATGTCAGCTAATTGGTTGCTATGGGCAACATCTCCACTTTTCCCTTTCCCGCAGCTTAGTAATGTCACTAACTCCCTCAGTTAGATTCACCAAGACAGGTATTGGGGAAAGAAAAACTATTTATTGAAGATAAACAAAAATCAGATATACAGGTATAGATAAATGGCATGAAATAACACAAGCAATAAAGCAATGACAGGTATAGATGCAGTTTAAACAAGACACATATAGCATGGAATGAAACACAAGGAAATGAGCATCAGGCACAGGATATAGGAATACAGGGCTGAGACCTACACAGACTGAAGACAATCAATGATCCAGCAAGGAGTACTGGATCATGCATGCTATAAATAGCCAGGTGTCAGGTGTGACACCTGACACCTGACCCAGGGTTGAGCACAGCGGCACCTATGGTGGAAGACTAGAATGCAGTCCAGACAGAGAACACGGGTGGCCTCTACTGGTGAGTCCTAATAAGTAAATCTCACCCAAAGTCTTTTAATAAATACAATTTATGTACCTACATGTGTATCTACATCTATACTTGTGTCCATTGTTTTCCTATAGCTTATCTTCATATATGAAGTGAAGCTCATTTGCTGAAATAAAGTTGTTGAACAATAATTTAGAATAACACTTTGAGTTCTCAAGCTCCTTACTCCAGGAGCAAATTAAGAAAATCATCAGTCACGGACCTTTGGTAACAGTATTGACTTGTTTGCTTTACCTTAATACTATCTGAGAGGTCAAACCACTGAGAACCACTCCTGGGGCCAAATTGACTAAGCTGCGGGAAAGGAAAAGTTGAGATATTGCCTATAGAAAACAAACCAGATTCTAGCTCTCACTTTCCTATTACATACTAGAAAATGTCAGCTAGAAGCTATGGACAACGGCCCTGATTCAGAGATTGAAAATAAGATCTTAAAGTTACACCTGGGCTAAACCATGATGATTTCAGGGGAGTCAAATTTCATTTGTTGCAACAGTATTATAGCTAAAAGGTGATGTTTCCCAGCTCAAGTCTAATTAGCAGTTTAAAAGTGAAGCTGATCAGGTATCTGTGTGCAATAAGTAAAAGCAAAGCATTCTCCCTGCATGCATAGAATAAAATTAACTTGACTCCCCCTGAAATCAACATGGTTTTGCCCAGGTGTAACTTTAAGTTCTTATTTTCAGCCTCTGAATCAGGCCCAACATCTCCACTTTTCCATTCCTGCAGCTTAGTAAATCTGGCCCCTGATGTCCAACACTTAGAATAATCTACTTCCTGACATGCAGATGCAGTCCGATGCTGCATCAATCCGAGGCACCATGTATTGATCGGAAATTATTCTCTTATTCAAAGTTCTAGTCAACACACATTTGTGTCCCCATTCTTCTTTCTTGCCACCACAATGAGAGAAGCATAAGGACTCTCTGACTCCACAATGACATAACTTTCAAGTAGCTTCCGCAAGTGCTCACGAACATTCTCTAAGTCAACTTGGGCAAGTCTCCCTGAACTTTCCTCTGAAGGGTTTCTCATCATTCAATTTTATTCGATGCCCCACTTCCTTTAGGTTCTTCATCTAAACAATATGCTGGGGCTCTCTTCAGCATCCCCCTGAACTACTTTCTCTTTATCAGGAATAAAAACAAGGCTTAAAACTTTCAGAGATCAGCTCCCTTTTTAGCTCACATGTTTCCTTTTCCATCTTCTGATGCTGCCAAACAGAGGGGAGAACTGTAAGAACTCTGGTGTAGTCGGCTCAACCATCTTCTCATTAGAGTCAAGACATCTTACAATCCACTCTTGCCACTTCTCAAGGAAACTTACGCGTCACAGTGACAAAGCCCTGGTGTGGGTAATTGTGGTCACTAAGGGCCTGATCCAGAACAACGCCCACCGTCATAGGACGGCAGGCGTAAGCGTAAGATCGGCTTTTCAGCCGATCTGCGCGGCGTCGCTACGGCAACGGCCCGGCGTTGCTACGGCAACGCCCGATCCTGGATCGGGCGTCCGTAGCAGC
>WWET01000646.1:98125-108240 GCA_011038615.1 Limnodynastes dumerilii | reverse complement strand
TGGTTTGCTTTTGCATTCTCCGTTACCCTTGTTCCTGGTGTTACCCCCTTGCTTTCCTGTTATCCTCTTGCCTGTGTGTTTGTCTGACCCCCCTGTGTGGTGAGGTGCGCGGCGTGGGTAGTTTACTACTCCCGCGGGCGGCCTCAGCCCTGGACAGGCCCCGGTCTCCTTTCATCTCCGGAAGAGTGAGTGCGTGTGTTTAAGATCTCACATTGCCTCGGCCTGCCAGGCGTGTGTTGTTATCTGCCACGTGTGTTTGCTTCTCCTGCTTTTGCCATCGTGCAGTGAGTTTAGCCACCAGCTCTTGTTCCGCTGTGTAGTTCTATCTCCAGTGTGTGTGTTGCTGTGTGTCACCAGCTTGTATTACCGCAGTGTAGTTTTATCTCCAGTGTGTTCGCTGTGTGTGTCTGCCACTGACTTTGTTATCGTCAGTGTGTATTGTTAGAGGGTAGCTCCACTGTTATTCCAGCCTGCAGTGTATTTTAGGTAGACTTACCATCTGTCTCACCTAGTGGTATTACCACCTCTGTTAGAGCAGTTGCTCCACTGTTATTCCAGCTTGCAGTGTCAGGTAGACTTGTCATCTGTCTCCCCTGCTAGTACGTGTAACACCTCAGTACTTTCTTGTTGTTCCTCTGGGACTTGTAGTGCAGTTGCTCAGAAGCCTGTTGCTGAGTATAGGAGGTAGCCCGAGTACAGCTAGGGCTAGCATTATACTCCTCATGGTTCCCCTGCTAGTGGGTTCCCATTTACACCCGGCTATTTATGTTTATATGCTTTGCATTACTTCTGTACTGTTTACAAGGGTACCAGCATTATTATCAATAAACCTTACTGTTTATGAGAGCACAGTTATCTTGTCCAAGTGTTATCTTGTATGCGAGTGTACTTGTGAGTACTTGGGTTCCAGTCAGCCTAAGCCACGCTGCAGTTCCCCTTTGGGACGATCACCAGGGGCACGACCTGTCAGCCCAGCAGCCCAGACTATCCTCACCACTAGAGGCTCTAGTGAACACCTGGTGTCTGACATAGACTCCGGGCCCCTGGTGAGAATCCCTCTGGCCGACTGTAACAAGGACAAGCTTGACTAACCATTGCTTGCCTCCGGTGAGCATGAGAGAATTTTCTCCTGTTCTTTCCTCATTATCAGGGTGACTGATTGGCCTGGGTTCACCCTTGAAGTTTTCAAGAGTTGGTTTGCTCTGACTTTCGGTGACACCTTCCCCTGTCCTTATCTATGTTCCTTCTTCTTCTCTTCTTTCTCTATTTGTGACAATGGTGTTTACAGATGTTTCATTTGTTAGGTTTGCAAAGGTTCGAAAATTCGCAATTTAGTGGTCGAAATAGAGATTTTCGAAATTGGCATTTTCTAACCGGGGACTGCATACCTTTATTTTACAGGTACATCTGCCAAGGGCCCTTATCATTGGCTACTCCTTTGTTCATTGGGCACAAAAATTTGTTGATCGGAAGGGTGAACCTGTTAACTTGCTCAGATGAGACATTGACTGGTTGGGGGTTAGAGGAATGCGATTTTCTTTTTCATTCCACTGTCAGCAATTATGGTTATACACCATGGGGTGGCACGATATAGGCCATGTAAAATCTTGCATGTTTGAATATGCAGTCAGAAGAGACCTTTTGGCTGTTCATACAGCATACCCTGATTTAACTATTTACTGGTCATGCATTATACCTCAGAGATATTGGCATAGTCCAAGTACCATTTAGGCCACTTACAGGGTTCCGAAGAAAATGAACAGGTCTATCACCAAGTTTGTTGTGGATCTAGGAAGTACAATTATTACTCATCCTGATATCTCATTAGAATCAAGCTCCTTTTAGGAACGATGGGGGGTACCTTTCATATCAGGGTTTGGTACTATTTCTTAAAAACTTGCTGGGGATACTTGTAGAGGTTTAGAGTGGCAAGCAGTGGTCTGAAGGATACCTTGCTGTGGCAGTAGCGGTGGGGGAATCAGCATTTTGATTTGGCGTAATGGGAAAAGGTATTGGATTGGTACACCCCTCGATGCTATTAGGAGGCCATCACGGTTTACAGTGGTGTGCACTTTATAGAGGTATAGTACCCGGTTTGATCCTTTACCTGGGGGGCATGTCCTTAATTGCCATCACTCCTGCTGCCTTCCCCCACCAGCTATTTTTGCCACCTCTAACTCTAAATCATATAGTAAACATCCAATTCTAATTAATAAATCTGTATTACCTTTTAAAATCCAATAATTTGGTCCATGTCATTATTTCATGTGTGTGGAATGACTGGGGTGAGCAGTGTGTCAGCTGTCGGTAGTTTAAGTTACTCTTGGGCAAAACAATGTTGATTTCAGGGGGAAAAAATATATAGAAAAGTGCAAAATACCGGTAAGTTCAATATTAATCTTATTGGTTCACATTTATATATTTTTATATAGGAATTTTTTATATGTCTAAATTGGTTCAATAAATGTTATTGTATCCAGAACAAGGATGGTAACATAAACCACTCTACAATTGACTAAGGTGGCTATAATGAACTGTATCTGTACACTAGCAATTAAAAATAACAATAACATTTATTGAACCAATTTAGACATATAAAAAATTCCTATATAAAAATAAATAAATGTGGACCAATAAGATTAAGTCAATTGTAGAGTGGTTTATGTTACCATCCTTGTTCTGGATACTTACCTCTTTTATTTATTTTTATTAATCTTTTCTAAAAATTCATGGTTTAAAGTTCCAAAAGCACTGTCTTTTCTATATATTTTTTCCTGGTTTAAAGAGTAATTCCTCTTGAACAAAAGGGAGTGTGCACCACCTCCCCAGATGGCTGCTAAAGACAAGTATAATTCTGGTCTTAGCGCCCATAGATTTTTTATTACCCTTTTGATTTCTGGGGGAGTCAAGTTAATTGCATTCTTTGCATGCAGGGATATATCTTTGAATTGCTTACTACACACAGATACTGACCAGCTTTACTATCACAATGTTATTTAGATTTGGGCTAGGTAACATCCCCTCTCAACTCTAATAATACTGTTTGCAACAAATTAAATATAACTGAACTAAATATGGTCTTGGTAAAAACCTGGGTATCGGTGGTTATGATCTCATTTTTGTAGTCCCAGCCGGGATTCAGCCCCGGTAAAAAGAAGGGTCTGACGTGGGACTGGTGTCAATGTGAAAGGTTCAGTGTTGTTTTTCAACACAGGTCCTTCACAAAGACACCTGATTGGATAGATTTGTTTACTATTGCTATGGCAATAGTAAACAAATCATTTCGCTGGGAGCAGCTTGCTAAAAAAGGAGCAAGCATCGGTTTAGAAGTCCTTTCTGGTCCGCCACTATGCTCCATTATGAATTTAGTAGTTGCCTGTCTCCTTTCTGGTTCTCCACCTGACCAGAAAGGAGACAGACAACTGCTAAATTTATATCGGCAAATAGCAGAACTGCAAGTGGACCAGAAAGGAGATAGACAATTACTACTGTAGTTGCCTGCCTCCTTTCTGGTCCACCTGCAGTTACACTATTCACCGCCATCAATTTCGTAGTTGGCAGTCTCCTTTCTGGTTCGGGCATGTTAAAAATTCTGTGTAAGACATGGTTTTACAATGTGGCTTTTTTTTAAACCCTGCCAATTCACTCTGCAGTAACCCGGTTTAAAAAATCCTGGGTTATTGCACTTGGTGATGTGAAAGCGGTATTATTTTCAATCTCGTCCAGAATGATTAGTATATATTAACATATTTATTTTAATGACCAAAACTGAACAACTTCCCTTTGTATTTTTACTTCTTATATGTGATTAATACAAAATGAACAGGTTCATGAAGGAGTGTTCTACCAAATATCTAGTAATAGTTTATATATTCCCTGATTGTGCTTAAACTCTTCTAATTTTCCTTTGATAAATTCAGCAAGGTGAGCTGTGCTATTAAAAGGAGTGTGATCACAGGCAGCTTCTAAACATCCTCCTTAAATATTTTTGGAATCTGCTTTAATGTGGACAAGTAGATACATGCGAGAGACAGATTACCATTGGATAAATGAGTTCTCAGACTACACATTATTACCTGGTGATGGCACATCCTTTGAGGCAAAAATAAACACATCTCTTACACATACAAGATTTATATCTTGCCTTATCTCCTCAGTGGCATTTGATTTGTCTTTTATAAAATACATTTTTTCATCATGATTTTGAATGAACAATAAGTTATTTTAACTTTACACTGAACTGTAATTGGTCAAAAATAATTGCATAGTTTAAACCCTAGTTATACCGATCAACCTGTAACTGCTGAGACTTAGGGTTATAGTGTTAAAAACAGATATAAAATCCATTTTGTCTTTGTTAAACTACAGGTGCCAGCATGGCCTAATGCCCAGAGATGCCGCAAAGACATGGTGGCACTTGGGGAACCACACATACCCCATGTCTTGACTCCACTGTTGCCTATAAATACATACAATAATATAAAAAATACTTTATTTTTATAACAACTGTGTATCTTTCTTCATGATCATCAAATTGTATGTAGTGAGTGTAGGACTTCAGGGTTCATAAATTACCTTTATCTGTAGCTATGGAGCACTATGTTGTCTTACAAGCCAACACCTATATTAATAATCAATGTAGCTGGGGAATCTATGTAAGATATCTACAGAACATGGGCCAGTTCCTTAATTCCACTGCAGCTGTAAATATTACACCTCAGCAGTGGGAGCGGAGATCGAAAAGCAAGGTCCTGTTACATTACCAGGGATAACCAAAAACCAGGGCATGGAGTCTAACTTGGGCTTGGTCTTTTCTTTAGCCCCTGATGCTGGGGATAAGCTTGTGTGGCAGGCAACCAGCAGATCGTGGCCCCCAGTGGCGGCTTCTGGAATAACAAGGAGGGTATGGACATAACATAAATAGACAAAAAAGGAAACAAGACAGGAACAGACCACACTGAATAACACCAGTATCACACAGTGGAGAACAGATCCAGGACAGAGGAGCAGACTGGAACTGGACACAACCAACAACTGGAACCCAGACACGTGTTGTGTCCAGAACATAGACAACAGATACCTGGAAAGGGATAGGACAAAAACTGGAGATGTTGTAGTGGGGTGAGTAAACAGGAGGATACCTGGTACAGGGAACAGATAAAAATAAACAGGTAAATGCAGAGGAAGCAAGACCCAGGGTCCAGGGATTACACTCAGGAAACCAGGAAGCCAAGACAAACAAAGCAAGACAAACAAGGAGTCTCGTTTGCAAGGCAAAAAGTAATATAGGACAGGAATTCTGCTGCACAAATCCTGAGGCAAACGGACAACGGGCCTGATCCAGACCTACGATGTAGCGCTGAGTGTACTAATGCTCAATGTTACATCATGGGACTCCCCCTGACACTCCCCTTTCCCTATCGTATTTACACTACCCTAACTTCAGCCAGCGCAAGGGAGTGTAAATACGCTGGGATGGCAGCATTATTACAATAACACCGCCCTCCCAGCCTCATTACCCTCCCTCCCCCAGCCTACCTGCACTAACCTCAGCATAGTAACGCTGGGGGACGCCCCCTCCAGCGTTACTACGCTGAAGCTACGGCTTGGCTTTTAAGCTGATCTTACGCTGCCGGCTGGCGTTTTAACGCCAGCCAGCTTAGGTCTGGATCAGGCCCAACGTGACTAGATCAAACAATATCACCAGCAAAGGAGAGTTCTCCTTGTTTAGTATTTAAACACAGAACAACCAATCAGAGCTTGGAGAGCTTCCCAGATCTGGTTGGCCTGAATCCTTGCTGTTAGGCACCAGCTGAGCCCTATTAATCATGCCAGCACCTGAATTGGCTTCTGTAGACCTGACTGTGCTATTACAACAGTATTCCAGTTGCTTAGCGAAAACATGGGAAACAAAAATCCGGCAACCAATGAGGACTATATCCTAACTGCTCAAGCAGCCAAGGGTGAAAGAGTTTGTGCTGCCGTGAATATCCTAGTAGCCCGTAACAGATCCTAAGTTTTGTACGTACAGGAGAGAACAGTCCCTTTCCATTAGGAGACTTACGTTCCCTGCACTCTACGCTAAGTTTTATGCACCAGCCCCATGGACATTGGGGCCGTTGTATAATGGTAAATTGTACATAAAAGCTAAACCAAGCTTAATAGAAACAGTCCATTTTCTTTATTGGCCTTTTGGTTCTGTAAAATTCCTCTGGTAGCTGAATATATTTACAGCAAACTATATATTAAGTATTTCTCTGCATCTCAAATATTCAGCAACACCTTTGGAGGGTGCCCACCATGGACCTGGCCAGTAGTTGTTACCACTTGCATAGGACTACAAGAGCTTACTGTCTCAGAAGCAGTGAGCACATAACAGACAGAAACTCAACTAATGAAAATACAGGTATGACTGCTTAGTTACCCTTTGACAATGTAGTTCAACCTTAAGCAGCGCGTGTGATGAAATGAGGAGTCCTATATTGTGACAGTTACCTTGCTCCTCATATCACACAGGTATATGTTTTTGTTTTTTTCCTGGGCCATCTTATGACCTTTATTTAATAGTTTTTATATTATAGCGTGTTCAATGTGTGTTGTGATTGTCAATAGGATTCCATGTCAGTCAGACTGTTATAGAGTTCGGTTGCAGGAGAGCTATAGCTGCATTCACTCCCCTCCTTTCTCTGCAGGAACTCCAGATCAGCTCCAGAATAAATCTGGCTTAAAACGCTTGAGCGTGATGATGGGAATAGGAACAAAGTGTACCTATTCCTATCTATTAAGGTAGCTGAACATTGTGGATTTTATCTTGCACCGCCAGAGGAACAATGGGGTAGATCCAGAACTACGTTTGCCGTACGTTTATTCGCGTAGCGTATTTTCGTGTGCGTACCTTCTATACACTCCCCTAGGCACGCCCCTTGAACGTACATATTTTGTCAAGATACACTTTCCAAACCCTAACTTTTGCCACGCTTTCCAAACCCTATCTTAACTTTTGCCAACGTAACCGATGTGATCCGCTCACGTATGTATAAGCAACACGTATTTACGCAGCTAAGCACGCCCATACTGTACACTTTAAATACAAACCCCCGCCTACATAACGTATTTCAGATGTATTTTGGCCAAACGTAAAATTGGCAGGCCCACACGTAAGTATTTACGTGACACATACGTGAATGGCCCATACGTTCACGATTACGATACGTTACGAAGCGTATTTTCTATGGTGCGCATGCGCAGTACTTACTTAAAGGCGATTTTACAACTCCGCCACGCGTAAATTCGCTCACAAGCGTTGTTCTGGATCTGGGCCAATGTGTTTTAATTAATCTGTCCCATAGAATGAAATCCTTGTATCAAGTAGATGGTGTCTTCCTTAGGATCTTTTGCAAGATCCTAAAACAAAACACAGCTGAATGATTCAAGCTGTAAAACAGGATGCCCAAGATCTGTCAAACTGTCATATGAACAGAATCAATATAAATTACTGCTGTCTGTTTTATACATAGTAATGTTTTATAAACAGACATGGTAGCAGTTAAAATAGACATTAGGAACTTGATCAAATTGTGCAACCGGAAGGTACAGTATAATATACAGCATGTTTCTTATTGTTAATAATACTTTTTTCTGGGACTCTATTTGGTAAAATTAAAATTTCAGCATTTCAGATGAACATGGAACAGCTTTGGTTTTACAGTGTGCAAAATATTTAATGTTATTATAGTATATTATATATTATTATATGATTAATATTCATTATTAGTAATATTAATACATTATATTATATATATTTGTATGTGTTTTTTGGTAAAGACATCAGCCTCTGCAAGGGAGGCTGGGCCCCCCACCAATCGCATAAGGTATGCATGGTGGATAGAATCCGGAATTGTAATAATACAGTAAGAGTGCTCTAAAGCTCTTATGTACTGTGCGATCTGCCCTTCTGCATGCAGAATATCTGGTTGGGTCATATGTGAGAGGGGAGTGCAGGGGGTATAAACTTCCTTCACATGTATGGAAGTCTGGAATTCAAATTCTATCTGTTTGCCTCCATAACAGAGGCTAACTTACAGAATGCACTGTTAAGGCTGGATTATATTTCAGTACAACAGGGGACTTACATACATCACGTGTGTAAGTCCCCTAATTTGCTTGAACTTCTGCATTGAACACAGGATCGAGTGGCTACTTTCCATAAGAAATTCACACTGAGCGGGCCCACACACCATGCACACGGTGGTCATGTGCAGTGTAGTTAGAGGAAGGTTAGAGTTGCATTTTTTTAACTGTTGGAGTGCAGTGAAACCTTGCCGATTGTTGTGTTGACCGTCAAAATGTCCACAACTCAAATTGCAGTCATGTCAAAATGTCGATAGTTGAGTATTATATTAGTATTACATATATATATAATACATATATTTTATTATATTTCTGCAATTTTTTACAAGCCTCTTTCATTACATTGAGTTTTCTGATGTTACAAAATAATAAATACTAATATAATACTCAACTGTCAACTTTTCCATAATTTGGACTGTCGACATTTTGTACCAGACCCATATGAAAAACTCTGATCTGACATTTTGTAAATGGCCTGATGTTCCAGCCCACATAGAGAAGAATGGACAGATGATGACGTGCTGTTACTAGCGATCATCATGGAAACTATAGTTGTCCATGGCGATCAGAGCTTTATAAATAAAGACTGCTTCGAATTGAAGCGATAAAGATAATTTTCACATGAAAACAATCGTTATCGCATGAAATTGAAGTGATCACATTTTAGTAAATAGATTCATTAGTCTCTACAGTATTTTCCATATTTTATATAAATATGAATTGCTTTACAGAATTGAAAAAACAAACATTCCTGTCCTTGTTTGAACTTGTTATTTTAAATAAAACTTGTGTGAATAGTTAGCCACAGCTACAGGCAAAGGCACACACACAGACATTGACAAACAGATGACCCAGATAGGTACCAGAAAACTATTTTCCATTACAACCAGCTACGGCTTTCTAAAGTTGTCATTCGCTGTGGGCAAATCGGTTGCACATTGAGATCTAGGGCACACGGTGATGTGAAACAGTAGGGGAAAATTTTATAAGTTTATAAAAGAATCATTTTTGAATGATAAATGAACAGGACAAGTGTGTTTAATATTATAAGATTTATATAAAAAATACAGATTTTTATGTAGCGACAGAAGATTACGTAGCACTTTACAATTTTAACAATCGTTAAGAAGACTGGGTGGTAACAGACAGACTGTGTAGGTAAGAACAGACTGCAACAAGCTTACACTGTATAGGACATTAAGGATTGATAAATAAGGGCAAGTGCAATATATCACACAATGGGCCAGCCAGCATGTAAGGTAAAAGTGCTCAGTGCTCTGTATGATCCAGTTATACAGAATTATTAATTGCAGGACTGAGGGTAATTTTAGTATGGAAAGTAAAGTTTTCAAGTTGTGTTAATCATGTAACAGAAAGGTAAACTTGAAAACCGCATAGCAAAGTGGTTGTAAATGGGGTAGACAACTATTAAGCAGTAAGTTGAGCAAATTGTCTGATAAAATGAGTTTTAAGTGAGCACTTAAAAGTTTGGAGAGTATATGATAATCTTAATGGACGAGGAAGATTATTCCAGAAAGTAGGAGCAGCACGGGAGAAGTTCTGTAACCGGGAATCAGAGAATTTGTTTAGAGTAGAGAAGTAGGTCCTGTGCAGATCTAAGACACGAGTTGGAATTTACCTTGAGATGAGTGAGGATATGTGTGTGGGTGCAGTGTTACTGATAGCTTTGTAAGTTAACAAAATAATTTTTTATATGTTTCTGTAGAATAAAGGAAACTAATATAGAGATTGACAGAGTGGAGCATCTCTAGAAGAACTTTTTGCAAGAAAAATCAGTTTAGCTGCTGCATACAATATAGACTCTAGCAGGGGCTGGCTGGAAAACTTTAGCCTGGGGGGCAAGCCCACAGCAGCGGCCCATGAGATAATGGCTTGTCCTTAGGGTAAACAATATTTCTAGTCTCCACTATACAATTCCCACTTTATCTTAAAAACCGGCACACAATACAGACTATATATATTAT
>WWET01000646.1:77098-88263 GCA_011038615.1 Limnodynastes dumerilii | reverse complement strand
CTCATCCAAACAAATGTAATAACAATAATAATAATAATAATAATAATAATAATAATAATAATCATGGACCCAAAATTATGCACACAGGAATGTTACCACCCTCCACCCCATCCCCTGTATTCCAGTGTGCTGAATGCATTTTTGTGCCCTGGACCCTTCTGAAGGCATCTTTGTGTGTGCTGAATAATGAATTGAACGTAAGGGCTTAGCCAAGTCCTTACTATACGGTTTAAATACCAATGGCCACCCAACCTGTATATCCCGTACGCATGATGAGTGGGCCAGCTTCCTGCGCAGAGACTGAATTTCACATGGAATGCAGCTTCGGCATGCGCAGTACTAATTCACAGCTGACTAACGTAGCTATCGCATGTAAGTCAGCTACTTTTCTTAGTTCTGGATCTGGCCCGATGTTATAAATGTTTCTACACAAATAGTAAGTGAATTTCTTCCCTGTCCTAGGAGATTTTTGTAAACTAAACAGGATTCGCTATAATATCATGCATGCAAAGATCAGGGTTGCCGACTCTCCTGGAATATCCGTGAGACTCCCGAAATTTGGGCAGTTCTCCCGGTATCCTGGGAGAGCCAGCAAAGCTCCTGCAAGCCCCGACCAGCTACTCATATTTGTTGTAATCCCTAAAGTTACTAGGGATGGGCGGAACTTGATGATGTCATCAAGCCCCTTCCATCCCATGTAACGCTAGAGATTACATGAATGATTGACAGGGGTCGGGACTTAATAATAAATGGGCCCCTTGCGGCCATCTACGGCTCCCCTCCCCCCCAGTTTACAAAGTCGGCAACCCTGGCAAAGATGGGACTAAACCCCCCACCAACCCACATGTTCCTTTTTCCATCCCCCTAACATTTCCTGTGTCTGATCATTAACCACACAGGTTGTGTTCTGCAACTTACAGAATTACCTTATTAATTTGCCACTGTTCAAACATACGCTAGTAATCTCCAAAAGAGGCTTTATGGCTTTCCAACACTGGGAATGAGTCAGATAAGGATGTTTTTTTTTGCATCACTTCCTGGAAATGAATGGGTTAATGATGTTGCAACACAGTCTGAATCCAGAGCAGGTCATACCTGCCCATCCTACACTGTGGTAGAAAGTATTTATTCTTGTTGTACAGAAGGAATGCAGGAAACTTTTCATCTGACACAAGAACAAGGAGACAGAGCAGCTGGATCCTTTGAATCTATAGCTCACATTCTATGACCAGCAAGAGCCTGTACGGAGAGCTACTAAGAAGATATACAGACTGGTAAGTGAAATAAACAGTTAAGGGAAGCATTGTTACTACTTTAACATTGTATGGAATGGAACTTTAAACTAAACACATATTTATATTCATGCTGATTACATGAAGCAGGATGTAAAACCACCATAAACTACCTTATGCAGTTCTACCTTCTACAGGGAAACTGTTATAATTATAACATCACCTACATAATAGTGAATTAGAGAGCAGGAAAACTATACGTTCATAGGACACGTGGAAGAGTTACTCAGAGAGGAAGTTTTTCAATTCACCAAACTGTTTTTATTATATATTGATATAAGTATACTAAGGCACAGGAGTGTCGGTTTAATACCCATTCCAGTTACATTATTTATAATAAAGAAATGAAGCACAGGTTTATACAAATAACCCGGTCCACATATGATGCTTTATTGCTTTACCATTTACTATCATACATTTTGTTGAGTACCAGTTATTCACTATGTAGGACAAATACAACTGAAATCCCATTCTGTCCCCATTACCATCTCGTAAATTCCTCTCCTCTGTCCCTCCCTCTACTCTCTAGCACTTTACCCACTTCCTGGCCACTTGAGAACGGATTCAGATTTAATAGGGTCCTGTGAGTGGACCCCCGGCTGTGGAGGTCAGCTATAGGATTGCTTTGCGGTCCTAATTTGTATCAGTGCGGGGAGGAGAACACTCTGAGGAAAGGAAATCTGTGCTGGAAGTCAGTAGCATATGCGCAGGTGAAAACTGGGGCTGGTTGCCACACACTACACTACTACATCTAGATCCAGTCCTTAGCCCTTAGTCTCTTCAATATGTGTCTATACATTCTTTTTCAAATCCATATTCAGTCCCAATTGTATTACATTTTAACATTTTTCTTATCTTCTCTTTATTAAGTACCATACCATATAGTTCACAAAGATCCATATAGATATTTTAGTTTCATATAACAGATACAACCATTCTTCGTGGCATTTGAGCAAGATATCCAAAATACAGGTCAATCATTTTCAGACTGCTGGTGTTATGGTTCAACACCATCGTATATTCTTGTGCAATACAAGTTAGCAAATCAGAGGATCATTGACAGATTCTCACTGCAGGTACTGTGTTAAAATAAAAAGTATTTTATAGCTTTTGTTTATCAGGTATCCATCGTATCAATATAACTTTCCCAAGTAAAAAATAAGCTTGCCACCATTTTGAAATTGTAATGCAATTTGTCTTGTAATAATTACAGTGGAGGGGCGTCAGAGCTCCCCCAGATATGTAATATTGCTTTATGTGCTGGTGCACTTACAACCAATCCATCAGAGAATGTATTATTACATTTATGTAACATTCAGATCCATAGCCTGTGCCCACATACCACTGGTTGGAAAGCCCTGACTTAAAGTAACCAATGCATGAGCAGTATATAAAATAGAGAACAAAGGACCTGATTCACACTTTTTCACACTTTTTTGTGTGTGAATTGTTGTGTTTTTAGGTGCGTATTTTTAAGAACCTAATGCTTTCTTAAGTGTGAATCAGGTCCAAAGTAACTAGTTTAAATAGAACATATGATTTAGAGCAGATTTTTAGAAACTGTATCAGCATGATCATGGATTTATATTGGGCTTTTTAATTATTCAGTGGATGATTTCTTCTTTAATTCATTTATGTGCTGGCAAAATGCATTACAATAATGAAAAGGTATCTTTACCCAGCTTTGTAAAAATGTATATATTTACTATTCTATTATCATTCTACTTTTACATAGAGATTAGGGATATATGGTTGCTGAAGTTATAGTTAAAGCATGTGCTTACCATACAATAAGTAACCTAATTATATAGTTTACTTTATGTCTCATCTCTTCTCATTGTTAATATAATGTCAATTACCTGTCAGCAGTACACTTTGATACACAGTGAATCAGAAATGAAATAGGTTCTATCCTTCTTTTGATTAACCTGTAATTGTGAAGGTTTAAAGGGATGTTCAAGCCGTACAATAGCTGTAGAGTCAGTAATCCAGAGAAGTATGGAGCTCCAGCTGTTTTCTCTAATTCCATGTGGCACTCATCATGAGATATTCTGTGGAGAGTCAGGTGTGATGATAGGGGGTTCGGTGGTTACATATGTACCTAGTGTTCTGCATATTAAATACTGTACATCAGGTTACTTAAAATGTGTCAAAATATCATAACTCATATTAATAATAAAATAATAATAAATGTTAAATATATATTGTTGGAGGGGCCGTCAAATAAAGCAGTTATTGATCAGTGTAATTCAGCAAAACTTATTTTCGGCATACTTATCCATTCATTAATTTGGAAACTAACGCCACAGACCCGCCACACCGAATCGAACAGGTGAGTATTACAGGGGAGTCTATGGGGAGTCTTAGGGTCAGGCTGCGGTGAGGGGAGTCTTAGGTTCAGGTTGCAGGGAAGGGAGTCTTAGGGTCAGGCTGTGGGGAGGAGAGGGTTAGGGTAAAGGAAGGGGAAGGTTAGGGTAATGGAAGAGGGGGGTTAGGGTAAGCTTTAGTATAAGGGTTGAGGTTACATAAATGCTTACAAATCGCCACTAAATCATTATCCTGAGGATGATTCTCCTAGGCGAGGCAGAAGCAATCGATTTGACAGCCAGTTTGGAACTGGCTAATTTAAAATGGCCCTTTCGAAAACCCACATCCTTATAGGATTTACCACTAAACAGCATTATTATATTTAATACCCCATTGAATCACCAAGGTATCAATTGAACATAAAGGACCAGATCCAGACTAATGAAAAGAGGGCATTTTACAATTGGTATGATCGCAAAACGCCTGCCTTTTGTTAACAGCGCATAAGTAAGCACTGAATTCTAAGAATGGTTCTGGATCCATAGTTACTTCTAGGGACCATTTCAACTGTGGAAAGATACATGAAGGAAGCGTAAAGTGCTTCCACTATGTTGGAAGGGGAAGTATGTAGATAGTAAGTAAGGGCATGCTAAGCGCATTCCAATCTATCCAGACTTCTGTACCTTTTCAGTTTTGGGGCGTTAAAGTTTTAAGGTAGAGTCCTCAGATCGTATGTCCATATGAGACGAACAAGGGGAATGACCTGTCCACACCCATACAGAGGGCGGTATCCAGCGGGAAGCGACATCGCAGGTCTGGATCCAATCCATACATTTTCATTTTTATTAGCCCTTGTGTTCTAAAAAATAAACTCTGCATACTTACCCATTCATTAATAAACTTTCTAATCAGCAATAGTTTCCAATTAGAGACTTCAGGCTGTTTGTTTTTTGAATATAGAATTTTCATTACAAAGAATACATCCCATTCCCATCCTATTGAACTGTGTGGAATACCCGAATTGTAGTCCAGTTATATAATGATAAATTTTATCTGATCAGAAGTCATTAAAATTTCACATATAAATATATTGTCACAGCGATACACTATTGATCTCTGTGGTATCTATTGACCTTATCATAGGTATCATCAGGGCACTATTTCATGCTTAACAGCAATTCTAATTTTCTGTAACAGTATAAGCAGCATTGCCACAGGAGGAAGAGACAATTCCATTGTCACAGTAATTACTTATCAGACAGATGTGATTTCCAAATCTCGCTCTTTATTATTAAAAGAATTATTTAACAGGTTTTTCTATGGTGCCATCATAATACGTAACGCTTTACTGCAATAAACAATCATTAGAATACAAGACTGGGTGGTAGCACACTGGATGGGTAAGAGAGCCCTGCTTACAAGCTTACACTCTATAGTATATAGTGGTTTGGTGCAATATATCCCACGATGGACCAGGCATGTTATATAGTAAAAGTGCTCATTGTTCTCTATGATCCATGTGCATGTGGGGGTCAGTAGTCACGCACCCATACAGGAGAGTCCACACCCCGCTATCGGTAGTAAATCTGGACACTTACGTGTCCAAATGGCTACCTTAACTTTTACCACTAGATCTGCACCTCCGACCCCCCTGTTAGTTACGTACGTCTGTAGGTACGCTATTGGAACATCCGGTGCGCCAATGCGCATATGTTCCGAGATGGGACTTACGCAAATGACTTGCGTAAGTCCCCTGTCATACTTAGTTATTGATCCGGCCCAGGTTGAGGCACTTAGTAAGCTCTGGCTGGATCCAGACCTACGTTCCCTTTACGTTTCAACGCGTAGCGTATTTAAGCTATCGTAATTACTATGCACCCCCCTAGACCTTCCCCTCACTTGTACGTACTTTTGCCATTTTACGCTTTCCAAACCCTACCATAACTTTTCAAAGCGTAACTACTGTCGGCCGTAATGGCTGCACATAGTTACGCGCCTAAGCACGCCCATACTGTACGATTTAAATGCCTCCCCCCGCCTCCGAAGCGCAATTACGGGTGTGGTATGGCTGGCACGCCCCTTCGTTCATAGGGCCTGATCCAGCGCTACGAAAATTCGCAACGACGGGCGAATGCGAACGTACGCTCGTCGTATCAACCTACACGCCCCTAGCACTCCCATAGTAAAGTCCCTGCTTACGGCGGCTATACCCTACACTGGGTACGACCGTCGGCCGTACGAAAATTCGCAGAAAATACGCTGAGAAAATACGCTTAGCACGCCCATACTGTACAATTTAAATGGCTATCCCCGCCTCCCTGTAGTAAAACGGGCGCCCAGCCGACCTTCGTAAAAAAAATACGCCCAGCGAGCGCAAAATACGCTAACGATACGCCCGCTATTCGCTCATGACGCTCGGGCGACCGGAAGCTGTCATACTGGGCATGCGCATTGCGAATTTTTTGCCGAAAATTCGCTTACGATGAGCGTACGCTCGCTTGCGAGCGTTGCTCTGGATCAGGCCCATAGTTACACTCTTGATACTAGGCTGGTACATATGTTCAGAGATAAGTGGCGTAACATCTGCCGCGCACATATGCAGCACATACAAAATAATAAATTTTTACGTATCCGGTTAGCGTTAATATGCTAGCGGACGTAGCTCTGGATTTGGCCCCTTGTCTGAAGAGGTGATTTTTAAGTGAGCACTAAAAAGTTTGGAGAGTTGTGAATAGTCTGTATGGGCGAGAGTGAGTATAACACTATTGTGATGTGTATCTCTAATTACTGAGGTAGAAGGTTCACAGAGTTACAGTGTGTGAGATTCTAATTCCACAGCCATCAGTCTTGGGTCACAGAGCCCAGACCAGCATCCTTGGCTCTGTGCTCCATGATGGAGTCTCTATGATCTCTCTCCCACAAAGAAGGGGACACAATATAAAGCCCCTTAACTCTGGTGGCCCTGGAGAAACTGCTTGTATAGATAAGCCCTAAATCTGATTATTTAAATCCCTAACCTGTCCCTATCCTGGCTTCCCTAATTTCCGACTATGTAACCAAACTTGGTCAAACACTGTATACTTTTGTGGGGGAAAGTACGTTGACCACAAGAGCTTAAATCTGACAGTGATGCAAAAATGCCACCAGTAAACGAGTGAAAGTTGTGAAAGTTCCCTTTGCACGGTGCCTCAGAAACCATTTCCTGGGCAAATGAAATTTCCTTTACATGGCTCTCTATATTTTGTTTTGTCAGAGATGTTGCTAAAAAAAACAGGAATTATTTCATATAAATTTAACTGCAGTGAATTTCACTAATATTTTCCAGGCTGCACTGATAACTGGACATAAAGCCAATAAATGAGCCACGTTTTTTTTATGACTGCTTTGTCTGGTTTTATTGAATCTTTGTTCAGGGAATTTGGCAAATGTTTGTATAATGCTATCATAAACTAGTTAATATTGGAACCATATGGACTGTAATTAAAAGCCAGAGTTATTGCTTAACTTAACATGATATTGTTTTGTTGAAAGATTGACATTCAGTAAGGATTAGATGATGTTGGATCTGTAAAGACAAAATATGTGACAATATCTTTTTTGGCTTTAACATCAAGGTGTTACACAGTCCAAACATTACTTCAGATAAGGATCTTAAGTATTCTTATCTAGTAAAACAGCATATTATGTTTTGGGGAGGATAGAATGTTTGTGCTTCAGTCTGATCCGTTATTATACCGATGACATTAAGAACTTTGGATTAGTAAAGTGATTAAAAAGATCTTCATATTTTAAGCAAGGTTTTTGTTTCTGATTTTACATATTTCAATCTAATACTGGAAATATTTGGTAGTAATTTCTGTAAAATGAAAGAGCAAAAGTGCAAAGAACCTTGGGCAATAACAGTAAATCAATGGCATTAGAACATCCAGGCCCCAATGCAGAGCCAAACATACACCTGGGGCCAGATTTACTAAGCTGCAGGCTTGGAAAAGTGGAGATGTTGCTCATAGCAACCAATCAGATTCTAGATCTCATTTAAATGTTACATACTAGAGAATGTAAGCTAGAATCTAAATGGTTGCTATAGACAACATCTCTACTTTGCAAACCCGCAGCTTAGTAAATCTGGCCTCTGATGGCGTATTGTATATCTCTGTTCTTTTTCAACAAATGTTCATGCAATTATGGCAATCCAGCCACTGCAGCAACCACTTGCATTTGGAGTGGTGTTTCATGGTAGAGAGGCAGGGGCATAGTCAATATAAAGCAGGGTTGCCGACTTTTAAAAGCTTACCTCAGGGAGACACCGGAGGGAAGCCATAGATGTAGGCAAGGGATGGGGCTTAACAGCACAATTTATGCAAAATGCTTCATCAAGTCCCTCCCAATTTGTGTCATCAAGTCCCTCCCTGTCCCTAGCAACACTAGTAAACTAGTGTTGCCAGGCAGGGGGGGCAGGACTTGGGGCCGTGGTTTCATGGAAATCAAGAGCCTTAAATCTCTCGGAATACTGGGAGAACTGCCCGAATTTCGGGAGTCTACCAGACATTCCGGGAGATTCGGCAATTATGATATAAAGTAAGGATATATTCCTACAACTGAACCCAGGCCAGACGTGTGTGTATATGGAAGTACAGCCAGTTTATGGCAAAGCATATGCACCAGCTACAGGTCAAGGTGGGCGACACTCATTTCATTTGTGAATATATTTTTACTTTATTCGCATTGTCTTTGAAGCGCTCACACAAAATTTAAGCACTATTTCCAGTATAAATAACAGTTAATGGTTGCATTTGCTTTTGGATCGCTGGGGCATGTTGTATTTGCTTAGAGGTCCAAAGCTGCAGTTGCGTGTACGCCTTGATCCCACATTGATGTCCCATTATTTGTATTTGGATATTTGGAACGCAGCGTGTTTGTTTTTGTGCTTGGTTCTGGATCAGGCCCCTAGAATGTGAACAGTGACAACCGGGAGTCTGGCAGTGAGTCAGAATGAATCAGCAGCCATCTGATTCACAGACAATCACTGTTCTGCAGAGCTTACTCTCACATGTCTCAGCTTCTAAGGATGTTGTTTCCTGTATGACACCAGGACAGGTAAACATGTATCACCTTGGGAAATTGTCTGCTCTCTCCAATGACTAGACTCCCCATCAGCTTTTAAAAATAGAAAAGAATGTATTAATATTGTGGTTAAAAAAAACTGCAGTTAAAATTAAACTGAAACTCAGTATTCCAATATTAAACATATAGCATTAAATATTAAACATTATATACCTTCTGGAAATAAACTGTTAATGCTTTAGTAGTGAACTGCTGTGTCTAGCATTCTGGCTGTTCCTAGGCAGGATGCTCATTTTTACAGTACATATTAACTGTACTGTTACATAGCAGTCGGGACACTTTGTTCTCATTAGGTGCACTGCTTAACAAAAGTGTGTGTGAGTGGTCCTAGATTTTACCTAGCAGGCAGGACCCTCACCAATGAAAGCAGAGATGCTTGTCCCCCTCTCTGCAGCGGATTGGTTGCCTCTTTTATTTAAGAGCTCATTGAGCTGTGGAACTCTATTAGTTATATTGTTAGAAACTATTGGCCTGATCCAGACCTACGCTCATGAAACGCTCATGTGCGTAGCGTATTTACGCCAGCATACCTCCGATGCACTCCCATAGGCACTCCCCTTGGTCGTACTTACTCTTGCCTTCTTACGCCCAGCAAACCCTGCCCTAACTTTTCTGATAGTAACCGCGGGCGGCAGTAAGCTCCTTGCGTAGTTATGACGCTTAGCACGCCCATAATGTACGATTTAAATGCCTTACCCCGCCCTCAGTGCTTATTTACGAAAATCGCATGCCAGGCACGCCCCCTCGACCGTAGTTACAAAGGTGGTACGCTCAAGGCCCATACACTCAGAATTTCGGAGAGTAACATGAGCGTAACATCTGCCCTGTGCATGCGCAGTAAGTAAAAATGGCCGTTTTACGCTTACGACCATCGTAAAAATGCACACAAGCGTAGGTCTGGATCAGGCACTATGATTCCAGGTTTTTTGTAATTGTTTTAATATACTTTGCCTTGCTTTACCTGTCTGTGTTTTGCCTATACCTTGTCCTGCCTTTTCCAGTCTTATCTTCTGTTATCTACTTGTACCTATACCAACTGCTACTCATCCCTTCACACTTACATTCTACTGTTCATTACTAATACCATCTGGACTGGAACTGACACCTGTACCTATTATACATGGTACTTCTTTCCAGTAGTTGTATATCCTTGTAGTACTCTTTAACAGATTACACACTGGGGCTTTTTAGCAGGTAATCTTGTCAATCACACAATCAAAAGACTGTTTCACCAGATACCTTAACAGTGTTCACTGTTCAAAGATCTCCTAACAGACGCAGTACACACTTGCAAAAAGCAAAATATATCTTTACACATATTAGGAGCTCCAAAAGATCAAATCAAAAGATCACAGACTGTTTCCGAAGATTTTTGAGCATCTTTAAACAGTACACACTGGTAAGATATCTGCTAAAACCGTTTTTTCATTTTTGTTCTCTTGGGGTAGATTTACTAAGCTGCGGGTTTGGAAAAGTGGAGATGTTGCCCATAGCAACCAAGTAATAATAATAAATGTATACTTTTAGTTTGGTGACATCAGACTGGATCCAGACTTAGTAAATATGAGTATTTTATGCTCTTTGCAAGCAGAAAATGCCCAAATTCAGGATGCTCCCCCTTTAGCGAGGTGGGAATGGGCAGTTTGCATTCTGCATGTATGCAAGGTACTAGGAAAGGATTTAAACTGTACAGTCTGGGCTGGTTTTAGCCCTTATATACAATACTGATTTCTGCATTGTCCTCATTGTACGTAGGGACTGCACAAATCTTAAGGTAGGGTCGCGTGCTCATAACTCAAAACAGAAAATAAACTTCTTACAGTGTGCATCATTTTAACAGAGCAATGCAAAAATGAGATTTTGGGCTCTATTTACTTACCGATATGAACCAGGTTCGAATCAGCTCGCTGCGAACCTGGGAGCTACATTCATATTATTTATCCTCCGCTGGCTGTCCCACGATGACATACGAACTTTCTGCAGTCATCGTAGGCTTTCTGCGGCTGAGTGCAATCCCGTCGGAGGTCTGCACATGCGCAGTGGCTCTCTTCTGGGACATCTGGGAATTTGTAAAAATAAAGCCCCGACATAAGAAGCACTGCGCATGAGAAGGCTCTTTATGTCTGGACCAGCACCTGCGGGCAGACGCGTCTTCAGTCAGGTAAGTTTTTAACCCTATTCTGTTGTTTATTTTTTTAATTGTTTTTTTTAATTGTTTTTCAATTTTATAAAAAATGTTTTTATTTTTTTTAAACAAAACTACTATTTTTATATATTCCGGCGGTCTCATAGAAACATAGAAAGTGACGGCAGTTAAGAGCCACATGGCCCATATAGTCTGCCCATTTGTTTATTCAAAACTATACTGACCCTAGACCCTATTTACCCTCAATTTGGTTTACAATTTAGGATACCCTTATATTTATCCCAAGCATGTTTAAA
>WWET01000646.1:57910-70359 GCA_011038615.1 Limnodynastes dumerilii | reverse complement strand
TTCCTGCAGCCCTTCTCTGTAGATTCATACCTGCATCTTCACTGGAGAAGTGGAGCCACCTTCTGTCGGATCTTTGGAATGCTGCTGTTTGTGTCCAATTCTGTATCAATTATAAACCTGTGCCTGATTGCCGTCAGCCGTTACATTCTAATATTTAATAGCAAACTTTTTGACCGTATTTTCTGCAGACTTGGTGCAACACTCATTCTTCTGGGCAGTTGGGTGATAGGCTTTGCAAGCTTTGCCCCACTGTGGCCAGTCTATGTATTGGTTCCTAAGGTTTGTACCTGCAGTTTCCATCGTATAAAAGGGAGACCTTACACAACCATATTAATGGGCTTTTATTTTGTGGTGGGTCTTAGCTGTGTTGGTATATTCTATTTCCTAATTCACCGTAAAGTAAAAACAGCTTCCAAAGCCCTGGACCAGTACAAGCTTGGCAACACTAAGGTCAAAAAGGCCAATGTCTCTGGTGTTAGCTCAGGAGTGACTGGACATGAACCGGAGGACAGTGGGGTGGATACTGCAGCCTCCAGTGAGATCATCTCAGAGAATCTTCCTTCATCCAAAGTTACAATCACCTCCAATTCCAATGATTATGTAAAGTCTGCACCAAGTACCCTTCCCCAGCCAAAAGACTCTGGTTCCGATTTTAAAAAGGTCACTCGCATGTGCTTTGTAGTCTTCCTGTTTTTTGTACTATGTTACATTCCCTTTTTACTGCTCAATATTTTTGATGCCAAAAACCAGGCACCACAAGTTCTTCACATGATTGCAGCAAATCTCACCTGGCTAAACAGCTGTGTCAATCCAATCCTGTATGCAGCCATGAACCGACAGTTCCGTGAAGCTTATAGAAGGGTTCTCTTTGTAGTCATTAACAAATTCAGAAGAGCATCATTTCCATAAGAACTGATCTGTTATTGGACATTGAGAGAGGAGCAGCAGACTGAGAATAACTTCTATAGTATATATTTATTAAATGTAGTATATTATATATATTTCCATGAATAGGCCCTAGTAACCGCTTTTGTATCTGCATTGAAATATTCTTTGGCACATGATGAATATTTTTTCTATTGTATCTGTTGTAAACAACTTACTACTTGTGGACCTGATCCTAACTGAGGTCAGGCAGTCCGACAGAAGAGGGGAGTGAACCCCTCTGTCACTCTCCTCTTTAGTGTGGAGTTTGTTTTACTAACTCTGTTATAAGGCAGCCTTAAGTCACATGTGTGGATCAGCAGTCCATCCAACGCTTGATTCGCTCGTAAGTCCTTAATCCTACCCCTACTGTAACATTTAAATGCACCATCCCTGCCCAACCTTATGGAGTTTAGGCAGACGGAGAGAATGCGCTGCCCCGTCGGATGGTTTTCCAGATGTACTAAACAAAGTTCCGTACATATAGAGATCCGTCATGGAACATCTGGCATGCACATTGCCAGTCTGACAGCCCAAGTTCGTATCTAGCGTGTGGAATTCGGCTGTCATTAGTAACTGTGGATCCGGTCCTGTGTATGTATATATATATATGTGTGTGTATATAGATATATGTATATAAAATAAGTTATAAATCATTGTATGTATATATATATATTTTTATATAATAAAAATATAATAAATGTTTATACTGTTATGATTAAGAATTGTGTCTTAAATGTATTATTTTAATAATCTGATAAATTGCAGATATGTACAAACAAATTTTGGAACATTTAGCTCAAGTTTAGCTGAAATTTCTCCATTGATCCCTCTTCGTATTTCTTCCTTTGCTTACATTGGGCATCGGCTGCCAAGCTGCTGGTGAATGCAGAGGGTGAAGAGGAGGGTTGAGGAAGGTTATATCACGAATGCCTGAGATGACATCAGCATATATGTCAGAACTCTGAAGCAGAATGCTTCCAGGGAAGGCTAAAAAGCATTAGGCCTCCACCTCCTTTTCCGTATCTCTGCCTTCTGACAATTGTTCTATAACTCAATACACCTATTTCAAACTAAAATATCAGGAACTTTTTAGAACTTTTTACAAATAAATAAGTTGGCTTAATATGCCTTTTTTGAAAGGAAGAATGACAATGACAATGTGACAAGACACCAAAACCAAACCAAGTATAAAAATATTCCTTTGTGCAATTAAAACATAACATAATTGAAAAAGAATTAAGGATTTAGACCCCTGCATGTTTTCTGTATGTGCAGGGGTCTGTACGTCCTCGAGAGAGAGGGGAGTGCATACTTCCTGTCACTCCCCTCTCTCGTGTGGGCTTTATGGCAGCTTACGCTGCCATAAGCCTGCATTAACTCTGTCATGCGGATCAGCAGTCCGTATGACCGCTGAGCCCCCTCCCACACTGTACAATTTGCATGCTTCCCCCCGCCCACTTTAGCGGGCAGATGGGAAGCACAGCCCATTTCCTGAAATGGGCTCGGACGGAACTTTGTTTGTATAGTATAGTAAGCCTAGCATAACATCTGGGCATGCGCCCTCCACTGAAGTCAGGCCACTTACGCACCTTGCGTAAGTAAGTGACCTGACGTTATCAGGTCAGGATCCAGTCCTTAGTCTGTAATACAGGATTATAGTAGTAACATCCCAGTTATTTACTACCACTGACCACTATAAAAACATTTAGATTTCACAGACAATACATCATGAGACCTGATTGAAACCTCTTAGTATGTTTCCTACACATGGAGGTCTTTAAGTTCACAGAGAACAGAAGAGTGAACTCTCATGTCACTCCCCTCTCTCATACGGAGTTCTGGACACTTACATTTCCAGAACCCAGCCTTATGTTCTCTGAACATATCTGTGTCCGTCTGAATGCAAATCTGTGCCTACCATCGCCCCCTCACCCTCATCTCCATGTCTATTCTCGCACCCCCACACCCCACCCTTGCAGGGATTAGGCATTGCTCAAGTGTTTTAGTAGAGACTTCTTAATGATGGAATTTTTTTTACACATAAGTGAGTAGCAAAATAAATCTTTGGGAATGATTGTGGTTTGTATGAGTATAAAGCTGTATGGAGTTTACACTGTAGTCATTCAGAACCTCCAGCATGACCCATTGCACTGATTACAAAATGCTCTACTCCTTTCAGTTACTATGGTGATCACCTGACTTGCAGAGAGAACTGTTTTTCAAACATCATTTAACTCATTAAAACCAGTGGAGTGTGACAGCTGGAAAATCAAGAGTACAGTATTTTGTACATAATGGAAGGAGTCATCTTGGATGGTGTGGTAACACTAGCTTTCACAATAGCTTAAGCCTTTTTATCTTTGTTTACCTTTTCAGTCACATGACATCACCAGGTTATATTTCCTGGTTCCATACAATCATCAGATTGCCCACCATGCATTTATTATATATCTGGTTCTCTGCCCATTGCACCCAGACCCAAGGGCTATACACAGACCCATGACTTGCTTCTTGGCTAAGGCCAAACTTATCTACACCATATGGGGCCGGGCTTTTTTGAACATCTGGTCAGTATGTAGACCCCAAGTCTCTGTTCCATGTGTACCATCCCATTAGTCTGTGTCTGAAGTGTCACACAGTTTCTAGTCTTCTGTCACACCTCAGTGGTCTGACCAATCATACAAGTAGGGTTTGCAAAAAAATTGACTCACATATGCAATTTATTTTATTTTATCTATAGTGTACATAGGCATTTTGTTTACTTTCACCTAGGGAGATTAAAATGGAGTAGTTTGGAACAGGTCTGGTGTCTGAATACCCTTCAACAGAACTTTAAAAAATGCATTAATCTACAGATGTGCATTCCACCCCATTGTGATTACTGTTTACTCACCATTTACAAATTGTGTTTAGAAACACATTCTTTCAACTCCCTTGATGTTGCAGCCTTTTCCTCTTCCCTTGCTTCCCCTCTTCCTGCCCATTTCCACTATCCCTATCAAAGCCACCTCTGCAATGGCGACCTTTCCTCTGCCTTCGATGCTGCTTCTCGGTCTCCCTTCACCACACCAACCCCCAACACTGGCACTCACAACTCACTCAGTTCCCAAAAAAATGTTCCTGTGGTATGGGGTCTTTTTCCAATTCAAGTTCAACCTCTCCACTTTTAGCTCTGCCCTCACTCTTGCCAAGCAATCCTTCTTGAATTTTCACCATAAGTCACTTTCAACAATCTTCTCTCCCCTTCTCCTCCTCCCCTGCCGTTGTCATGAACCGTCCACAGCTACCACTAGGGGCTGCGACCTGCCAGAGTTCTGCGGTCAAGCCTGTCCCCACCCCTAGGGGCTCCAGTAGGATGTGGTTCACTGCTGAGAATGGCCCTTTTGTGACAGGGCCATTTTTGACACAATGGACATGATTCAAAATTATGTACATATGTAACTTAAGAAAAGTAAGATACGTAATTTTCAACTGCGCAAGTAAATTGCATACTTAAAATTCCGTACTGAAATTACGTCCGTCCTCATAAAATAAGAAGACTGGGAGTAACACAGAATTCTAATTATATTTCAAGGCGTGGTTATTAACTTGTGTGCTGAGCTTAGGAACGCATGCATGCGGATCTTAAGGTAGCTTTTCAGTTGCGGATGTTGGTAGGTTTTCATATTCTGTACTTAACTTAAGAACACATGACTTTTGTAATTTGAGGCTGTAAGCTTTCATAATTAGATTACATTCTGCACCTGTTGTTAATTACACCAACACTTTAGAAACTACTCATAGGTTAATAAACAATTCAGTATGAATGAGATTTCTCTGGTAAAATGTTTTGATACATGTTTGTGTATTTATGTGATATGTAACTTTTGTCTAGTTTATTAATACTCATAATTAGCTTATTATGTTTGACTGTATACAGTTTTTGTAAGGTTTACTTTGTTAACACTTTAACACAAATGCCAATATATGTAAACTAAATTTTTTACAAATGTTTAATATTTGTAAAGTTAAACTTAGTAACCTAAACTAATATAAATTTATTCACAAACATAAAAATAGGGAAATGAGGGAAAGTGGGCGCGGGCTGACACTTAGGATCTTAAATGAACGCTCCCACGTCAGTTAAGATCCCAAATGACATCGTATAGTTAAGGCAATTCAATGGTGGTCTAAGTTTAAGATCCACCGCTGTTTGCAAGGGGAGTGTCTGGTTTTGCAGTGGGCTGGAACCTGCTAAGATCTTAGCTAAGGTGCGTATATTTGCGATCTTTTCGCAATAGCATCTCTGAATCAGCCCCTAAGTTAGTGTCTTACAGCCTGCATTTCATTTATCACAGTATTACCCACACTTTAGTCAGTGTATTAAAAACAAAAATTAAATATACATTAATGAATTGGTCACATCATAATGTAAGTTATGAAATGTGAAAATATTTAAATAATAATGGTAACATAATAATAATAATAATAATAATAATAATAATTGCACATGTACAATTTAAAACTTTCTACAAATATTACATGTACTTTTCACAAAGATTTACTGTTGTTACTTGATTAAATAGCAATAATAGATAGCTCAGTATCATGTGCAAATTACATACGCAACATAACTACACAATTTCCATACCAAACTTTTGCACAGAAAATGTGCGCACTTAAAATATGCACAAACGCAATTTAATAGTGGGTGTTCCTATTATTTTCCATGCTCTTTGCGTTCCTAATTTCCGTACTTATGTTCCGTGCGTTCTTAAGTTGAAGACGGATTTCGAACGGAATTCTGAATCAGGTCCAATGTTTGCGAAAAGGGACTGCAAACGACTGTTTCTTCCTTGCCGGAGAAAGGTAAGCAAACATCCCCAGAAGGAATCCCCAGTGCCGATGGGTAAGTATTTCCCCAACATTTACCTAATCCTCCACACAACCCTCCCTTTCCATTACCCTAACCCTCCATTCCCCGCAGCCTAACCTTAAGACTCCTCTTCTAAGCTTTTTCCCCTCCCTGCAGCCTAACCCTAAGACTCCCCTTCTATGCTCCATCCCCTCTCTGCGACCTAACTCTAAGACTCCCCTTCTACGCTCCATCCCTTTACTACAGTCTAACCCTTAGACTCCCCTTCTATGCTGCATTCCTTCCTTGCAGCCTAACCCTAACCAGCCCTTCGAGTGCTTTGTTGGGTCTTGCGTCGGGTCCAGATGTCAGAAAAAGCTGTCAGTGTTATGAGTGGGAAAGTTGCCAAAAAAATCAATTCGTCATACTTACCCATTTATTATAAAAGTCGACAATTAGCTGCCAGCTGTCTGTACATCAAAAATCTGACTTTTATAGTGGCGAACAGAACCCCTCCAGTGAACACCAGGCTCTGGTTTAGACTCCGTGCCCTGGATTTCCCAATACCCACTCTACATCTCTGCCTCTGACTTCACCACTTTATTTAATTCCAAAATAAACTATATCAGTAGATCCATCTCATTTTTCCTCACCTCTCCTTTTACCTCATAAATATAATGGAAATCATAGTCTTTCCTCCTCTGCACACCCCTTCTACCTCAACTATCTCCTTTACTATTGACATCTTCATCATCATTTTAAAAACCCAAGCCCGCTGCCTGTGTGTCATGCTAGATTCCTCACCCTCCTTCACCCTCCACATTCATGCCCTCTCATTATCCTGGCGATTTCACCTGCGCAACATAGCTCACATTAGACCCTTCCTATGCACCAATGCCACCAAAACTCTCATACACTTGTTATCTCCCACTGTGACTACTGTAACCTCCCCCTCTCTGTCCCCCTCCTACAGCTCCAGCTCTACCTCCCCTATCTGTCAATCTCTACACTGGTTTCTTCTCCATTTCAGAATTCTCTTCAAACTACTCAACACAATTTCTTTTTCTCCTCCACTCCCTAAGTCTCCTCGCTTATCTACATCCATACTCCTTCGCAAACCCTCCACTGGCAACTGCCTCCTCACCTCTCACCTAATAACTACCTCTCACGCTTGTATACAAAACTTCTCTTGTGCCATCCTACTGCAATGGAATAGCCTACTGCAGCCTATTAGGCTATCCTCCACCCTCCAAGTATTCAAACGCTCCCTCAAAACTTACTTCTTCAGATTAGCCTTCACTTCCTCCACATAACCTTACCTATCCTACCCCGCTTCATCCTTGTGTCTCCACATTGTGTCCCCTCCACCCACTTAGCATGTTAGCTCACACAAGCAGGGTCCTCTATCCTCCTGTCATCACCCTCCTACCTTCTCCCCACCCTCTCTCTCTACTGACTATTTCTCACCTTCTTCTTCCACTTTATTCTTTACTGCCAATTGTTACTATTTTTTATCATACTAATTTTGTCATTGTATTTGTATTGTATTCCCTATTTTACTATTAACCTATTGTCTTGTATTGCATTGCATAGTTAAACTTTGTATTCTCCATTGTTCTCTTTATGGTTCAGAAGATACAGTCCTTATAAATAAATGTTATTAATAATAATAATAATAATAATAATAATAAATATTATTATTATTATTATTATTATCATCATCATTAATCTAGTCCTGTCTGCACTGCTTTTTTAAAGAGTACTTGTGCTACTTACCAATCACACATGTACTACTACAACTCCAATTTTCAGACCTTTTGGCAAAAGTAAAAATCACATGATAAATTCTTTGATCCAAACATATCCATGAAAATACCAGAACAGCGCACAAATGCCATAGTGACAGATAAGAACCAGCCACATCAGTACTATACCATGCAACCCTATCATGTTTTTATACAGTGAAAATCACAGTTTCATGTTGTTTACTGATCTTTGTTCTAGAATTTCATTTTATTGACGTAAACTATTTCCTCTGACTGCTCCATAATATACTGGTGATAAAAGTTTCTATAATTACAGCAGTTTTACAAGGCTGTATGGTTATACATTAAATACATAATTTCCGTGGGTAAGGCCTGAATCCTGCCTCAGTCGTTAAAATCTTTCAGTATAAATATTCTTTGTATATAGATATGAAAATTGTACAGCTGATAAAAAATTACTATACAAATATTACATTATTCTACACAATATATATTATTTTATTTATTTAAAACAATAAGAAAGAAATGCATCTGGAAAAATTCCTATTAATTGCTTGTTAGTGGCTTACATGATAAATAACAATTCATTTTACATTTGAGCACTCTGACTTATTGCAGCTATTTAACAATATTCAGCTGCCAGCACATCACTACCCATAAGGCACAGTTGTGGCAAAGACATTATAATTGTATACAATAGTATTCACTACAGTGGAGAGACACAACTTGCAAGTTCTTTCTGCAACATTGCTATTCAAACTGCGCATATACCCTTATATCCAGGGCAAGTAAGGGGTACTATGGACATTATTGCATGTGTAAGTTTTACAGAGTTTTACAAATTCTCTTTGTTCATTTTACCCATAAAAATTTCTAAGGTGGAATCTTCCCAACAAGAATTGTGCAATTGTAAGTTAACCAATAGACCAAGGGTTTTCAGCCGGTGGTACTAGTGTTATGCAGACAACTGCCCTATGGCACATGGGGCATAAAGGCAGCCACCCTTGTATTTTAACCAGCTGCAATACCAAATGACAGAGATCACTGATGGATTGTAAATGTCAAAAATAATAAAAACACGAAAAAAGTGATTTTATTCTTAATGGGCCTGATTCAGAGGCTGAAAATAAGAACTTAAAGTTACACCTGGGCTAAACCATGTTGATTTCAGGGGAGTCAAATTTCATTTGTTGCAACAGTATTATAGTTAAAAGGTGATGTTTCCCATCTCAAGTCTAATTAGCAGTTTAAAAGTGAAGCTGATCAGGTATCTGTGTGCAATAAGTAAAAGCAAAGCATTCTCCCTGCATGCATAGAATAAAATTTACTTGACTTCCCCTGAAATCAACATGGTTTTGCCCAGGTGTAACTTTAATTCAGCCTCTGAATCAGGCCCACTGTGTGTAGAAATGATACATTCACAATACATCTGCAGCAACTCTGACCCTCTGTAATGCGATTGTGTCACATCCTAACGGAAGGGTCTGAAATAGATCACGAAAGGTGTGCCCTGGACATATCCATGACCTGTGACTGGTGCAAATGATTGACCTAAACAGTCCTTTTATTACATCTGCGTTGACTCTGGATCGGGTGCGCCTGCTTAGGCACAGCCTTGCTGTTCACTGAATCCGTCTCTTCGCCCCTACCCGACCTCAAAACACCCCTCACAAAGGAAGCCACCACAGCTTGAGTTGCGCTGAGACCTGAATCGGCCGTGACTGCGGCTCTTCAGTTCTCAGCACGCACAGCACAGAATCACGCAGAGTTAAGCCCCATATACACTACAGTTTTTTTAAACGATAATCGTTCAAAACACCGGTGAAAGGAGTGTTTTGAACGATATCATGCAAGTGTGTACGCTGATCATGCCTGATCGTTGTAAAGTACACAAAATCGTTTGATCGCATCTTTTGAAAAGTTTAATATAAACGATCAAGCCATTCAGTACTGAAGGCTCAACAGAAAATCGTTTGTAGTGTGTATGCACACTGATTGCCAATCTACTGTTTGAATATCTGTGGTTTATCTGTCGTTTGTCATTTATATGCTGTAGTGTGTATGGGGCTAAAGTCTTGTCAGCTTGTGTACTCTCCCCTCTGGATCGGCCCTTAGCTATTCATCTATAAATCCTATGTGGAAGTCTATAAAGCAAGTGTAGATCGTGAATTCATGTTACAGAAATGTTTTGTGATCCTCATAACTCTGACTATTATATTTTTATGACCTGCGGATGTATTTGTGACTTCCTCATTGTGTAAGTTAGATGTATATTTAAGCGGCATTTCTCTGCCAAGAAAGTACATGATTATTGGCAATTCCTGTTTATATAAAAAGGTGCAGTGGAGGTTAGGTTTCTTAAGGATTAATGAGACCAAGAAATCAGTATTACTGTTTAATATTATGACTTTTGGTTTGTTAAGTTGATGCTGACGTTATAATGTATTATCATTTTCCAGAAAATTATTGTTGGTCAGCACATTTCCTATCAGACTAGTTCACAATTAATGTCCCTTTCTGACCTATTGCTGAAACTAGACATCTAATACTGTATTCACAGTTAAGAGACAGATACGCACCTAACTCACCAATCCTGCGCCTAACCCACCCCCTGTTTTTAGGTACCTAATGGCACTTAAGAGTGCCATAGGGCTACCTTATCTTACTGTGCATAGTGTCACACTAGGAAACTACACACAGACATTGCCTCTTCCCGACTCTCCCTCCCCACCCTCCATGGCTGATCTAAATCCCTCCCCCTTAACACTTCTACCTAAACACTCCCCGAGGCGCCATTATGCCGCCTCCTTTTCACTAAACTACTCCATGCAGTCTTTGAAGACCGCACAGATGCAATCTATGTACCTAACTGGTATGTAGATTGCGTAAATGACCTGCTGCGCATGTGTAGTAGGTCATTTCTCAAATCTCCGCACCTAAGAAGCAGAAGTTTCTTATGTGTGAATCAGGTCCCTAATTTTTATGCAAACATATCCCAGAGGAAAAGATTCCCATAGATGTACCAGGGTTGAGTCCCACTCTCCAGACTTTTATACAGTACATTTACATTATGACCATTCTTACTCATATCAATTTTAATTCCAACAGCCAGGACCACATAGCTTTCGGATGGACACGGAAGTAAGGAAGCTACACAGATAGAAGGAGCTGACAAAGATAGAACACCTACTTTCAAATGCAACCTGCCGGAAGTCATTGCTCTTAAATCTGGATAAGTCGACATGCGTCCTGAGTCATTACCATGCGTTTGTTCATATGCAGTGTGAAAAAAAGGCCCTAATCTGATTAAAATCTGTCTGGATCCAGCCTGTAGAGTGAAATGAGTTTTAACATTATTGAAAATGATTGGGGTCTCAGTCATACCTCACTCAGTTGTGCCATGCAGAGGAATTGTTAGTGGGAACAATAGCAGATCACCACAGTATCCACGCATCCATACATAAAACTTTCCTCACTTAAAATGTGGACTGAATGGAAGTCTGGCTCTAGTAGCCAGTACCCTTGTTGTATATTTAATTAATAAACCCCAACAACTTACAACTGCTCCATTGTTGGGGAAAAATTTTTTAACATTGGGTTGCGTAGATTTTGTTATGAGAATGCCGCTTGTAGTGGACAAAAAAATGGCAACTTTTCAGAAGTCTGGATCTTGGAGCAGATGCTTTACTTAGTTATGAGCCCACAGCAGGGAGTGCATGCCCCCTGCACTCCCCGCTGTCGATAGTATTAACTGGGCTTCCCCTGCCGCCATCCCCTCATTTAAATGGCTATCCCCGCCTAGATGGCGGGGATAGAGCCATCGTAAATGAAGGGTCTGCCCCTTCATCGTAAGTACTAACGGGCGTAATTTACGTCCGTTAGTATTTACGCACTGAGAACATCTGCCGCACGCATGCCCAGATGTTCCCGGACAGGGGACTTACGCAAATGAATTGCGTAGGTTGTAAAACAAGGGGGTGAATGTATGGGCGCCTGGGGGGAGGATAAATGGGGAGAGGGGGGGAAACGGGAAAAAAACAACTATCTACAATAAATATATAAAACCTCTGATATGTAGTGTAACATCACAATGCAATATAAAAGATATAGTAATTCTGGTGCAAAGATCCTTACAAACGTGAAGACAAATATAAGGTGCAAAAACTAATGCAAAGATCCTTACAAACGTGAAGACAAATATAAGGTGCAAAAAATAAATAAAAAATAAATAAGAAATAAAAATATAAAAATAAAAAGTGAAATCCTAGAGTGTTTCTTATGACAAAATTCTGAATTAAAAACGTAAACTCATCTCCAATAGTGCCATGAAAAATCAAATATATAAAAGTCCTAGTTGAGAATATTCCTAAGAAAGAAAAAGGTTCATAACAAAAGTCCTGCAGGGTAAAAATAGCCTTACCACCAAAGTTGCAGTTATAGGGATACCGAATATAACTTAAAAAACAGTTTGGTTATACAAAACCAATTGGACAAAAAGAGTCTTGACAATCCTGGAAAAAGTATATAGGCAGACCGTTTGCTTTTCCACTGTTTTATATAAGTAAACATGTAGGACTTGGCTAGATCTAAACTCTGTACGGTCAACAATGTGTATAGGTGTTGCCACGACATGTCTGTTACGGTTTGTGTTTCTCTATGCTTGTCTTCTTAAATAAAGAATTTATACTAGAATTTAGTTGGTTAATGGAAAATGTTTTTAATGTTAAAATATATTGTGTACAATCAACTTATTATCTTAAAAAAAAATTATTTTCTGTGCACTGTATTATACCTAAAATGATAATTAGTGTCTACAGTTTTATTAAGTAATGGTGAGTTAATACAAAAGAATAATACGTTCCACAACATTCACTTTCATCCACAATAAGTGACTACTGTCTTAAAAGGAAGGAACCAACTGC
>WWET01000646.1:45403-57036 GCA_011038615.1 Limnodynastes dumerilii | reverse complement strand
GCTTGGCTTGCTGAAGACTTATCCCAGTTTACATCAGGTAGATTGAAATCACCCATAATTATTACCTCCCCTTTTAATGCCATTTTAGCAATGTCTTGTAATAGAACATTGTCCATCCTCTCCTCTTGCCCTCGTGGCCTATATATCACTCCAGGACGAAGAATAACCCCCTGGGTTTCTATGGTTACCCAAAGTGCCTCAGTTTTTTCTCCAATACTACCTATTAAAGTTAATCCCTTCCCTTTTTAATGTCATTTTAGCAATGTCTTGCAATAGGACATTGTCCATTTCCTCCTCTTGCCCTCGTGGCCTATATATCACTCCAGGACGAAGAATAACCCCCTGGGTTTCTATGGTTACACAAAGTGGTTTTTTCTCTTCTCCAATACACCCTATTAAAGTAGAATTTAACCCTTCCGTAACATACATTAATACTCCTCCCCCAATTTTTCCTACTCTATCCTTTCTAAATAAATTATAACCCGGTATAGCTAGGTCCCAGTCATGATTTTCATTGCACATTTTTTTGTCCTTACACAGATTAGGAGAAGGGATGTACCCATTGTTAGTGCTGCCACGAAGGAGGATAAGGAAATAATCTTATTTTGGGCCCTGATTCAGAGATTGAAAATAAGAACTTAAAGTTACACCTGGGCTAAACCATGTTGATTTCAGGGGGAGTCAAGTTAATTTTATTCTGTGCATGCAGGGAGAATGCTTTGCTTTTACTTATTGCACACATATACCTGATCAGCTTCACTTTTAAACTGCTAATGAGACTTGAGCTGGGAAACATCACCTTTTAACTATAATACTGTTGCAACAAATGAAATTTGACTCCCCTGAAATCAACATGGTTTAGCCCAGGTGTAACTTTAAGTTCTTATTTTCAATCTCTGAATCAGGCCCCTTGCTCTGAGAGGTTGCATTATGAATCTCTTATTCTTCTGTTTATTATTATTGCTTGATATGTTGATATTGATTTATCTGTTTTATTTTCCATTAGTTGCTGTGGCTATGTTATCTGTCATTATAAACTGGCCACACAACACTTCTTGGTTAGGGGAGCAGCTATTTTTATTATTTGTATCACTGCTCCCCTCTCTTTGTTTAAACGGTTTCTAATAAAGCATTCAAACTGCTCACTTAGAAAATCTGTTCCCACAGAAGATGGGTGTAAGCCATCCTTTTTACATAGGTTCCTGTTTTGGCAGAAGGTATGGTTATGTTTTATGAATCCAAATCCTTCCTCATGACACCACTTCCTAAACCACAGATTGAAATCATCATTCTACCCTTTTCAAATCTGTGCATTTGCAGCACTTCAGAAAAAGTAACAGTATTTTCCTCCTGCTTTCTAATTTCATCTTTAATAGCCACAATCCCAGCATTGGCTAAGTCATTTGTGCCAAGGTGGATAATGACATCAATCTCCTTTTTCTTGCTCACTGTCTTTAGAATATACACTCCAGTCCTCACAAAAAATGATTTTGCAGCAAACATTCATGCTGCTAACGGGCACCCTGTCCCCTGGCCAAGCCTGCCTCTGGCCCAAGGGATGTATATGACGATATGCAATGAATCAATTCAATTATATTTGTAAAGATTTCCTATAATAGAATTTAAATTTAAACAATTTTGATTAGATTTGTGTGACTGAATATAGGTGGATGAGCTGTATCTTATTAATTTCATAATTTGGTTGGACCTAAGCATATCTTTTTAATCTAACACCTTGGAGGATTTTCAGTTGCAGCTTGTGATGTCCAAAGTGAATGGTAGATTAACACATAAGACATCCCATGTGGTAAGCTTTCTACTTCTCCCACTACTGTCTGTGCCGATTCCTGACTATGAGCTAGATTTACAAAACTGCTGAGAAGTGGAGATGTTGCCCATAGCAACTAATGAGATTGTAGGTCTTGCTTTCCTATTACATACTAGAGAATGTCAGCTAGAATCTGATTGGTTGCTCTTCGTAACATCTCGACTTTCTGCAGTTTAGTAAATCTAGGCCTTAGTGTTATTTATATTAAATAAAGTCATGTAAAAATGGTCTAAAATCTTCCCTTTCAATTCCTTTATTTCTATGTTATAAAACAGAGGTTACCAGTTTTTTTTTTTTATGATACCAGTTACCCACTATTGGATTAGGACAAGTACCACTGAAAGTGCCAGTCATTCATCAATAGCCTCTCCTTCATTCTGTTCTTTACTTACTATGGTCTTGCTATTAGAACATTAACTCTTTTACATGTTTCAGAACCATTTCCTTCCCTTTTGTATATTTGTGATATTATATGCAGTTACATTATCACTCTCCATATTCATTGCATATTTTCACATCCACTTTTTACAAATGCTATTCAGCCACCACAACAGTTTATTCTGTATACTGTTATGCTTAAAATACTGATACGTTTGTATACTTTAACTCTTTATAACCTTGCCTTGTTGCCCTGTGTGCCACAAGACAGTTTTTTGTCTACCACCACCAGTGGATAGCAAACCTCTGATTTACTGGCCCATTGATTTAGACATTAACTGTGGCTGGTGCTAATGTTTTCACATAAACAGGGCTTGTTTCCACCTGTGTTCAGCTCCTTATTGTACATTTACTACATGCCACCACCTCTTCCAACCCAGGACATGACTTTCAGAATGCAACTGAGTGCAGCTTGAGTTGCATTTGGGTCTGAATTGGATGTGTTTGCATGTGCATCATTCCTAGATAAGATGAGCTACTAGATCTGCTACATGAGCTAACATATGCTTACCATAGGACCTACCTCAGTGCAGCTCAGACTCAAAAACAAGCAGGAGGAACCTGGGCACGCTGTGAAACAAGCACAGGAGGTGCCCTGTATTGCAGATTAAGGACACCTTCTTTAATATATAATTAATGGCGTGTGAATACAGGCAGAGGTGTGAAGGGTCTGAATTGGATGTGTTTGCATGTGCATCATTCCTAGATAAGATGAGCTACTAGATCTGCTACATGAGCTAACATATGCTTACCATAGGACCTACCTCAGTAAGTGCAGCTCAGACTCAAAAACAAGCAGGAGGAACCTGGGCACACTTTGAAACAAGCACAGGAGGTGCTCTGTATTGCAGATTAAGGACACCTTCTTTAATATATCATTAATGGCACAATATATAATTAATGGCACTACATTAGAAAATACAGAGGAGGAAAGGGATCTAGCAGTCATTATTTGGATGGAAAAACAAAGGAGGTGTAAAGAAGCAGAGGGAGAACTTGGGAGCCAGGTGTGAAGTCAGGTGTGAAGAAGAGACTAAAGAGTGAAGAGAGAATAGGTGTGAATACAGGCAGAGGTGTGAAGAGAGAATAGGTGTGAATACAGGCAGAGGTGTGAAGAGAGAATAGGTGTGAAGAGAGGACAGGTTGTGTTAAAAAGTATAGGAGTCTATAAGGGAATTAGTCTGTTTAGGAGGAATTGGAGAGAATCTGGGGAGCTGGAGAGAACAGTAGGAAAATAATGGGGCTATTAGGGATATCGGGCCAGATCCAGAGCTACATTTCCATTACGTTTCCTAGCGTGGCGTACTTACGCTAGCGTATTTACTATGCACTCCCCTCGTAGTAGTACATAGTTTAGCTGTGTTACGCTTTACAAACCCTACCTTAACTTTTCCAAGCGTAACTCCTGTCGGCCATAATGGCTGCATGTACTTACGCGCCTAAGCACATCCATACTGTATGATTTAAATGCCTCCCCCCTCCTCCTCAGCATAATTACGGGTGTCGTATTGCTGGCACGCCCCTTTGTTCGTAGTTACGCTGTTGATAGTAGTCTGGTACATACATTTAGAGTTACGTGTCGTAACATCTGCCACACGCATGCGCAGTACATGCACAATAGCGGTTTTCAGTAAATACGCTGGCTTACTTAGTTCTGGATCTACCCCATCATTTGGGGAATTTAAATGGTCCAAAGAACTTCACAGGGAAGCTGACAGATGGGGGGGTGACTTCCTATTGTTTTATGATGGTGTGGTTTTTACATTCATATTTTAATTTTGATCTTTGTTTGGGGCAAAATAGCACTATTTATTGGTATAAGCTGGTAATTAGTTGTAATATATTAGAAATATTGTGAATAAAAATATAAGCATTCAATGTTGGGGTAGTTAAGACTGAAGACTTGGTGTATTTAATATGAATAGAGTTTATTTAATATTGTGGCAGGTTGAGTGCTTTCTTCATTGAACAGATGTTTGATTGATTGCATGTCTGTACTAGTTTGGGAGGATTCTGTGTTATGATAACGTACGATGAGTATGATCTTGCCCCTAGACAGTACAGTAGACATATTAAAGATGGGGCGAGATTCAAATTACTTGCGGGGGAAAAAAAGTGTGTGATTTTTATTTCTTTTTTTATTTAGCTATTTATTTGAGTTAGTCATGTTTACAAGAACAAGTTAAGAAAATAGAAATATTGACAACTTGATTTCATACTGTACAGTGACAAACTATGATATAATAATTGTATATTCAGCTATTAAGTTTTAAACTGTAACAAGTTGTGTGAAAAGTACTGGTCTAAATCAGAATTTGAATATAACTAATTATAATAATAAAAATATCATTTTCCTGGTAGTTTCTATATTGCTTTAAATCTGTAACATTGCCTTAATTCCTCTTAACAGCAACCCTGGAGAATGTTAGTATCAGGGGCAGAACTACCATTGTTGCAACAGGTGCAATGGCACCGGGGCCCATGCTGATACAATGGCCCACAGCCGTCATCACCGCACCGCCAAAACTCCCCAACAGGTTACCTGGGATATCATCAGGGCCAAAGCATATTTTTTGCACCTGGTCCCACAACTCGCTAGTTCCGCCTCTGGTTAGTACTGTAGTCTGCCCTTGTTCAGAGTAAAATGTTCCCATGCAACACCTCAGTGTATGCTATAATGTTATCAGCTGATGACACGTGAATTATTGAATTTTCAAGGTCATGTCAAAATGTTGATGTTTCTATAATTGTCATTTTGTGTACTGCACCCTTGTATATATTATTAACACTGTAAATGAGGATGTTGCTGTATTTATTTCTCCAAATTGTAACTACTAAACAAAGGGTTGCCTCAAAGAATTGGTCAAGTTCTTTCACAACTAATTGATTTAAAAGACAGTTTAAGCCCTGTACCACAATATTACATTTATGCATCATGCTGTTCTGAAAAAGGAACATGGAAATAGTCTGATAAGGGCAACGGAAGGACAATCCATATTGCTCATGTCTTGAATTATGAATCTGTATGTAATTAAGGAGAAAAGTACTTTCCATAGTGATGTAAAGAGAAATATTGACACATTTTCTTACCACATATCAAACGTCGTTGGTGGGGGCTGACTGTTTCATCACAAAGTATATGTCTATTTAAGGTTTGTTTACTTAAAAGGGGTAAGTAAAACATGTTAGATCCTTAAGTTATAATAAAAAAAGTTACATTCCCACAAAAAACTGCCACTTGCTAGGGGCAGTAATATATATAGTGTATACTATATATACTATATAATGCAACATATCTAATGAGATACTTAGAACAAAAAGTCAGACAATATAAGTGGCAAATGAAATTATTAACCACGATGATAAGATCACCCATACTGCAAATTCTACTTGCGGGAGTTGAGTGACTTTTATGGCATTGCATCTTGCAAATATTCTGCATTAGAACTCCTATTGTACAATAGATTTTCCATGCAGGGGGGGTGTTACTCAAAATCCACATGCCGAATTCCTACCAAAGGATTCTGAACATGTAAGTATCCGACAGCGGATTTACAGACTTACAGACCTCTACATATACAGAATGCTTGCGGAGGTTTGGTTCATGGACAAAGAATTTTAGGCTTTAAAGCAGCTAGTAATGGGTTACCCATGACACTTTTGGTCTGTAAATATATTTGTTAAATGAATTTGTGTCTTTCTACTGTAGTTAAGAGATTTGGGACCATGAAGAAACTCAATTTAGATAAATATATGTGCAACCATACAGTATCTAAACATCACAGATAAAGCGCTGGCAGAAGCAGTATGTATCAAGCCACTAAATAAGAAAAAACTAAAGATTAAAAGGCAAAGTGGATAAATATCTCAGTGTAAAGAACTATTGAATAATGAAAAAACGTGCACCAAGTCTTAGTAAGTGATACTGTCCTTCACTGTAAGATATAGTGACATTCTTATTGGGACTCATTGAATGAAAGCATTCTTCATTCTATGAGTCCCAATAAGAGTGTCACTATATCTTCACTGCTTCTGCCAGCGCTTTTTCTGTGATGTTTAGATACTGTATGGTTGCACATATATTTATCTGAATTGAGTTTCTTCATGCTAGTGGTGATTAGTATTAACACTTTTACATCTACGGTTATCTGCAGGCAGTGAAGCGCTATTATTCTGTGTTGGGATTGATATCTAGGTACCTTTCCCCTCCCACCCCAGATTTGGGACCATATTCACACTTAAGTGTGTGATGCAAAGCCACACCTACTTCACAGGTCCCCTCCCCCGACCCAACCCGGTTAATAGGTGCCTAATAGCACTTAAGAGTGCCATAGGCTACCTTAACTAACCGTGCGTATTTTCCAGATTCCTGTCTTACAGCCGCATACCTGATAGTAACGGGGCTTCCCCCTCCCTGTCCCCTCATTAGCATGCCTATCTCCATCTTGATGGCGGAGATACGACACTCGTAATGGGAGGGGCAGCCCCTTTCTTGTAAGAGCCGGCATATGTAACATACATTACGCACACCGACCCTTACGGCGGGTGGCACTTGTCTTATCACTAGGTTTGTCTTCCGCATGCCTAATACATAACATAGGCTTGCTAATTAGTGCCAGGGCGGTGAATAGCAGTTCCGCACAGATCCGCGTTCAGACTGACACAGATCCATGCGGAGCAGTTAAGGTAGGGTTGTAGACATGAATGAGAGAGGGGAAGGACAGGGCTGTGTAATCCCCTCTTCTGTGTGGACTCCAGGTGCCAGATTTACTAAGCTGCGGTAAAGGAAAAGTGGAGCTGTTACCCATAGCAACCATCTAGCTCTCACCCTCCTTTTACATACTAGAAAATAGATAAACAAAGAGAAAAATATTCTCAGAAAGGTTATTTGGCACTCTGGGTCTCCCAAAATGTATATGATTAGAGATAGTAATGATTGAGACATAAAATATAATAATCTTTATTAGAATAATGGTTAAAAATAGAAGGATGTGGAGAAATAAAATTAAAATAAATAAATAAATAAAATGTTTTAATTTTATTTCGCCACATCCTTCTATTTTTAACCATTATTCTAATAAAGATTATTATATTTTATGTCTTATATAAAACTGTGGCCCAAGAAAACAGAGTTTTGTTCCTCTGCAATGATATTTACTTTATTTGCAGTGACACTAGTCCCATGTTTAGTTATGTTATTGTTGTCATAGTTGGTTGTTTTTGTTTTTTCTAAACCCATCACAAAAGTCAATAAAAGTGAAAGGTCATTAACTTCTGTTACAATTGCAACATGGTAGTAATTACATAGTCCTTTCTAAAACTGTGGCCCAAGAAAACAGAGTTTTGTTCCTCTGCAATGATATTTACTTTATTTGCAGTGACACTAGTCCCATGTTTGAAACAGTTATTGTTGTCATAGTTGGTTGTTTTTGTTTTTTCTAAACCCATCACAAAAGTCAATAAAAGTGAAAGGTCATTAACTTCTGTTACAATTGCAACATGGTAGTAATTACTTAAAATAGTCCTTTGAATCTAATTAATTTAATAAAAGGCTAAAAGATTGACCATGGTACTCTGCCTGACAGATCATTATTTTTTTTTAGAGAACATACAAAACCTCAAACTGATAAAATCTTGTTAGAAAGACAAACAAAGAGAAACACCCTCCTCCCAAAACCTGCATAAGTAAATGAATAGTGCGTTACGGGGGCCAGTGTCTAGACATTGCACAGCTGTACCTGCTGGCATCAGTGTTTATCAAATGTTTGGAAATATCTGTGTACCATCATTCATAAATGGACATATAAGCCTCTGCAATATGTACTAAGTAATTGGGGTACTCGCCTAAGCAATGTACATTAAAGCCATTCTCATAAAATATTAGTAATAATCCCATAAAGTATTAAGGTTTCAATTCACAAAGTGCTCTTTAATTCACTTTCTGGAATTTTTTTCCATTTGGCAGGATCCACTGTTCTACTTATATCAGAGTAATAATATTTTATTTAACTTGTTAGTAGTGTACTGCTAGAACTTTTACTACACTGAAATGTTTTCAAAGACTAAAGAACACATAGAAGGCAATTTCAGGGTAATGATGATATATTCGATTGAGGTGCATCTCCAATGTAATCAGTTAGATTCATGGTCCTGTCTCTCTTATCAATCATTTATCTTGATATTAGCTTTAAGCATTTTTTTAAAAAGAATTCTAGAGTTTGTGCTGCCGCTGACAGTTACTACAGCCCTTCTGTAGTTGAGAAACCGTGCATTTCTGTGAGGTTACTTCGGGAGACTCCCAAAATTCAGGCAGTTCTCTCGGGTGAGCAGGCAATTGTCCCGCAAGTCCAACATTTCTTTTACATTTTCTTTTACATCAAATACAGGGACAATGCAAAGGAGGGCCAGCGATTGTGACTGAAAGGGGGTTCCTGCTATTAGCCTGCCACCACGACAGTTACACAGAACAGCTTATAGCAACCCCCATTTAGCTGTCCTGTGTAACTGCTGCATCGGCCGATAGCAGGAACCATGATTTATGCAAATGACGCTGACGTGGCATTAGGTCATGCTAATGTCAAAAAGAAGAGGGAGCATATGATGGGGAATACTAGGAGCTGGAAAAATATGAATTAGAAAATTACTGTGAGCTGGAGCCATATGAATGGAAGAATTACTGTGAGCTGGAGCCATAAGAATGGGAGAATTACTGGTTACTGAAGCCATATGAATGGGGGAATTACTGTGAGCTGGCGCCATATGAATGGGGCAATCACTGGGAGCTAAGCTTAGAGAAATGGGAAAATTGGTGACAGAAAAAAGAGATGTCGAGCATCGGAATGAAAACATTAAAATTAATTAATGGGAGCTGCAGAAATATAAAGGAGGGACATTACTGGGAGCTGGAGACTAACGAATGGGAAATTACTGGGAACTGGAGCCATATGAATGGGGGAATCACTGGGAGCTAAGCTTAGAGAAATAGGAAAATTGGTGACAGGAAAAAGAGATTTCGAGCAACGGAATGAAAACATTAAATTTAATTTTTGTGGGTTTTTTTTTATAATAAACTTTATAAATTTGCATGTGAGACTTTTTATTTTACTTGCCACCCACACAATCTTAGGGACAGATTTTCTAAGCTGAGGGAAAGGAAAAGTTGGAGAGGTTGCCCATAGCAATCAATCAGATTCTAGCTCTCACTTTCCTATTACATACTAGAGAATGTCATCTAGAATCTGGTTGGTTGGTAGAATTTGGTTGCTATAAGCAGCATCTCCACTTTTCCTTTCCTGCAGCTTAGTAAATCTGGCCCTTAAAGGCTGACCATAATAGATGGAAATTATGTACTCTGCACTCATTCCACATTTATATGAACCACTGAATACCCCCAATGTGTGTGGTGCCTCTGGGGGTTGGGAGAGTGGGGTGCACATTTTGCCATTGGCTGTAACGATGCTGCTCTCACGCTGTTGTGAGACTGTGCAAAAAGCATGGGTCTCATGCTCAGTCTTAAGCACAGGTTCGCGTGAGGGATATTTCTAAGCAACAATCAGCTGTTGGAAAATGTGATTAATAGCGCGAGGGAGGTCTTCTAGAAAGATCTTGCGGGCAAAAGTAATGCGTAGAGAGGGACCATTGGTTGTCAGTTGGTAGCAGTGGTTGTTGAGAGTAGGAGTGACAGTGGAGCAGATAGGGAAAAAAGTGTGTCAGAAGTGGTGAGAGGAGAAAGAGAAACATTGAAGCAGAATTGGAGAGAGTGACATTAGCAGAGAGAAACGGGGAGACAGCGGAGCAGATTGGAATAAGATGTTGATGAGTATCAGGTGAGAAGACCGAGAAAAAGAGGTGTCGTGGTGAAGCGAGAGGAAGTGGACGAACGAGCAGATCGAGAGGAGAGTCGGTGGTGGTGGGCAAAAGTATCGGTGGTGAACTGAGGAGTGTCAGTGGAGCGGATTGAGGAGAGGTGTCGGTGATAGTGAGAGGAAGGAGTAACAGCTGAGCAGAATGACAACGGAACAGTGTTAGGAGAGTGTTGGTAGCAGTAGCAGAGAACTAAAAGGGTGACCTCGGAGCAAATCAGGGAAAAGGTGACAGTAACAGAGAGGAGAGAGGGAGAAGAAACAACAGGGACTATTGAAAGTGTTCAAGTGAATGGACTTTGCATGTTACAATAGTTTTTGTTTCTCCTAGTATAAGACCACAAACTTTTTTTATTGAATCCATGGTTAGTTGATGGTATTTATATATGAATTAATGTGCTGATTTATTTAAAAGTACATTTAATGGTAATATTTTATGTTAATAACTCAAAATATTGTGTTTGAGGAAGAGGAGGTTATTGATAACTATTGTAAAAATTATTGTAAATTTTTCTTGAATTAATAAGTTATTAATTAGTTTTGTTAAATTGTTGTAAAATCAATATTTTGCTGGTCGAACATATGTTAAAATTGTGCTTAGATATTTAGTTTCCATGTTCTAATTTCATTGAAGAAACAAAAGTTTTTTGCTGTTGCTAACAAAAGTAAATATTGCAAAGTAAAACAAAATGTAAAAAAAAGCTAAATTGGTGTGCATTTACTCTGAGTCGTAAATATAACCAAAAGTTATAGAAGGGAGGGGTATTCACATTATACCACTTTGAATGTGTGTGCTGGTAGTCCAGATATTACATTTCATTTTTATTTAACGTTGATATAATATGTTACACTGTTCTTTGGATCATTATGAACTGTCAGAGTTTGCAGATTTGTGCCAGTGGATTCTATCATTTTTATTACATTATATATTATAATATATATATTTAATATTATATTTATTATATTATATTATAGGTAATTACCACTACCTTTAATGCTGTGTAGATATATTTGTTAGAGATTGTGATTGATAACTGCGGTCTGGAATTTTAGGGTCTGTGTGTTTGTTTAAAACTTTATTGCACCTTCAATTGGGGGAGGATCATGTTATATATTCCTATTTATTAGCTCTGTGTAGGCTGCTTTAGTGTATAAATTTAAAGTGGATAATTTCAAGTGGAGGTTAATTTCGGAGTTACAACGGAGTTAAAAAGGAGAAAAATAGAGGAAATAGAACAATACTCTGCCCAAAATGACTTTAACAACAATAAAGATTGAGGTATTTTCACTCTGAAACACCTGCATTTCATGGACACTCAATCTGGAAAACCACTCATGGACATTTCACCAAAAAAAACACACTTCAATGTTGCTTTTGAATACTGCTTGGATCATCCATTATCCTAGCACTAAATTTCTCTGCAACCATACGTTATTTGGATGGTCAGAATTTTCATTATTTAACACAGGTTTCACTTCTTGCAAAAATCTCTCCTATTTTCCTA
>WWET01000646.1:24812-45233 GCA_011038615.1 Limnodynastes dumerilii | reverse complement strand
ATCCCCTCTCCCCCTCCTCCTTCAGGGTCTCCTTCCCTTCCCATACCCACCCTTACCCCCTGTTCACATCCCACCCCCTCCCACATGCCATACCTTGCTCCTGCAACCCCTCCAATCTAATCCACATCACTCCTGTTCCTTCTCTCCCATTCTCCTGCATTCTCTGGAATGCCAGATCCATCTGCAACAAGCTCCCTGTCATCCATTAGCTCTTCATCTCCAACTCCTACAACCTTCTTGCCATCACTGAAACATGGCTCTCAACCTCTGATACTACTTCCCCTGCTGCCCTCTCCTATGGCGGTCTCTCGTTCTCACACACCCCTAGACCTGGCAAATGACCTGGCGGTGGTGTGGGCATCCTCCTCTCCCCTTCTTGCACATTTAGTGTCATACCCCCTGAGCCCTCTCTCACTTTCACCTCCTTTGAGGTCCACTGCATTCGCATCTACCACCCCATCTATCTCCGTGTTACTGTTGTCCCCCCTCCAAACTCACTGATAACTTTGAAGCCTGCCTCCCCTACTTTTTGTCTTCTGACCTCCCTACCCTTATCCTAGGTGACTTCAACATCCCTGTTGACAACCCCTCAGACCCCAGCACCACAAAACCTCTTTCCCACTCCTTCTGCCTTGGCCTATCACAGTGGACTTCAGCAACCACCCACAACCTGGGCAACTCCCTTGATCTCGTATTCTCACGCTCATACTCCCTGTCTGACTTCTCCAAATCTCCCTTTCCCCTCTCTGATCATCATCTTATCTCCTCCCTCTCTTCCTCCACCTCTCCTTCCCCATCACCCAAACGTATTGTTTCCCAAAAAAAAAACTCAATTCCCTTGATGTTGCAGCTTTCACCTCATCCCTTGATCTCCTCCTCGCACCCATTTTCACCATGTTCTGCCCCAATCTAGCCACTTCTCTCTATAATAATGCCCTCTCCTCTGCCCTTGATGCTATTGCCCTCCCACCTCTGACTTCTTTCGCCGCAACAATCCACAACCCTGGCACTCCCCTCTCACTCGGATCCTAAAGAAATGCTGCGGAGCACCTCTGGAGGAAGTCCCGTTCCCTTGCAGACTTTTTCCACTTTAAGTTCATACTCTCCTCTTTTAGCTCTGCCCTCGCACTCACCAAGCAATCCTTCTTCAAGTCCCTCATCCTCTCTCAATCATCTAACCCCCGCCGCCTCTTTGCCACCTTCAACTCTCTTCTCTCCTCCCTCTCTCCATTTTTGCCACTGACTTTGCCATCTTCTTTACTTCCAAGATTGACTCCATCAGGAGCTCCATCTCCTCTACCATCACCTCTCCTGCATGTCAATCTCCACCCTCTCTTCCCCTCCCTAGTCACCCACCAATGTCTACCTTCATCCCTACCTCAGCTGAAGAAATCCACTCACTTCTTTTGTCATCCCCTCCGTCAACGTGCCCACTTGATCCCATCCCCTCTAATCTTCTCCGGTCTCTCTCTCTCCACCTGCTCTCACCTTGCCCACCTCTTCAACTTATACCTCTGGCTTCTTCCCCTCCCCCTTTAAACACGCTCTTGTCTCCCCCATCCTTAAAAAACCTAACCTTGACCCCACTTCACCCTCCAACTACCGACCTATCTCCCTTCTGCGCTTCGCCTCTGAGCTGCTTGAACGGCTTGTTTACAAGCGTCTAATCATCTACCTTGCTGACCACTCCATCCTGGACCCTCTCCAATCTTGGTTCCGCCCCTGCACTCCACTGAAACTGCCCTGACTAAGGTCACAAATTATCTCCTGCCAAATCAAAGGGCCACTTCTCCCTGCTCATCCTCCTGGATCTATCGGCAGCCTTCGATACCATTGATCACCCTCTACTGCTCCACACCCTTCGCTCCCTTGGCCTCTCTGGCACTGGCCACTCCTGCTTCTCCTCCTATCTCTCGGACCGCTCCTTCTAGCAACCCCTAGCTCCTCCTCCCCTACTACTCCTCTTCCCGTTGGCATCCCCCAGAGCTCAGTCCTTGGTCCCCTTGTGTTCTCACTCTACACCTCTTCTGTGGGTGACCTCATCAGTTCCTTTGGCTTTCACTACCACCTCTATGCCGACGACACTCAAATCTATCTCTCCTCCCCTGACCTCTCCTCCTAACTTCTGTCAAAAGTTTCAGATTACCTCTCAGCCATCTCCTCATGGATGTCCAAGCATTTTCTGAAGCTTAACATGGACAAAACAGAAATCGTAGTCTTCCCTCCTTCACGCATCCCCTCTGCCCCTACTATCTCTATTACCCACCCAAGGCCGCTGCCTGGGCCTCATCCTAGACTCCTCTGTCTCCTTCATCCCCCACATCCTTGCCCTCTCACTGTCCTGCCGCTTTCATATCCGCAACATTGCTCGCATCAAACCCTTTCTAAATGCAGACACCACTAAAACGCTCATTCACTCTCTTGTTATCTCCTGTCTGGACTACTGCAGCTCTGTAGCCTCCCTCTGGTCCATCTCATACCCCTACAATATATACTAAATGCTGCAGCCCGCATCATCGTCCTCTCCCAACGCACTGCTTCCACCTCCCTTCTCTGTCAATCTCTACACTGGCTTCCTGTCCCTTTCAGAATTCTCTTTAAGCTCCTTACCACAACTTACAAGTCTCTCTCCTCCTCCACCGGTCCCTACCTCTCCTCCCTTATCTCCATTCATACTCCCTCCCGTCCCCTCTGCTGGTGACCGCTGCCTCAACTCCAACCTAATAACTACTTCTCACTCCCACATCCAAGACTTCTTCTGGGCCACCCCTCTACATTGGAACAACCTACCACATCCTATCAGGCAATCCAGCACACTACAATCCTGCAAATGCTCCCTTAAAACCCACTTCTTCAGGCTAGCCTACCCTTCCTCCACCTAAGCTTACTTGTCCTCCCCATCTTTACTACTTGTCTCCTGTTCACCCTCTCTCACTTAACATGTTGGCTTTTATGAGCAGGGTCCTCCTTCCTCCTATCATCATCCCTCTACCCTGTCATCATCTCTTCCAACCTTTTTCTCTCTACTGTCTATCTCTCTCCTTATTCATCTGCTCCTACACACTTACCCAGCATCTTTATTTTCCTCACATATTGTTTTGATATTTTTGTATTGTATTAAATTTTTTGCTTTATACATGTATTGTATTCCTTCATATTTTTTACCCTCTGTTAATGATTGTATTGTATATGCAACTATTGTCTTTGCTATTGTCTCTGTACAGCGCTGCAGATACTGTGTGGTGCCTTATAAACATTAATAATAATAATAATATTTTATGTTAATAACCCAAAGTATTGTGTTTGAGGAAGAGGAGGTCATTAATAACTATTGTAAAAATTATAGTAAATTTTTCTTCAATTAATAAGTTATTAATTAGTTTTTTTAAATTGTTGTAAGATCAATATTTCGATATTTAGTTTCCATGTTCTAATTTCATTGAACAAACAAAAGTTTTTTGCTGTTGCTAACCAAAGTAAATATTGCTAAGTAAAACAAAATGTAAAAAAAGCTAAATTGGTGTGCATTTACACTGAGTCGTAAATATAACCAAAAGTTATAGAAGGGAGGGGTATTCACATTATACTACTTTGAATGTGTAAGCTGGTAGTCCAGATAATACATTTCATTTTTATTTAACGTTGATATATTATGTTACACTGTTCTTTGGATCATTATGAACTGTCAGAGTTTGCAGATTTGTGCCAGTGGGTTCTATGCATTTTTATTACATTAGGTGTATGTAGGTTTGTGTGAATCATTCTGTTTACAGTGGCATCTACCCTTCAGGTCCCTGGCACCTTGTGTTGTTACCATTTGCTTCCAATGACACTGAGAGATTAGAATGTAGGCTCTGTTTAAGGACGTTTTTTTCCCTGGTGAAACTCAGATGGGCATAGGTGGGGCACTTTGTATGGCTGCCAATCACAATTTACAAAACACTGTTTTGTATGTTTACTCTGGTAAATTTGTATGTCAAAAAGAAGATTCATTACAGGACTGTACATTGGTTGTTTGTTTTTCTTCAGTGTCATTGGATCAGGTACACAATTATGAGATCTGTCATCAAGGTCCATGTCTTTAATGTTTATGGATTTGCAAAGAGTGATTTATTTGCCCACAAAGATGAGTTATTGGGTGTGTCTGAGAACGTCAGGTTTTCACATTATTCTTTCATTGATATGCAATCCACTGACAGTGTTTAAAAAAACCTGATAATTACAGAAAGTGCCCTTTGTATTTCATTTAATAACTACTACAATAAATGATGAAATGTTTGAGTTTAGGGTTGACTTTAATGAGATTTATTTAACGTTATATATTGCTAATATATTCCTTTTATTAGACAATAGGGGAAATTCATTTCCCTGCATGTGACTTTCTTTAACATCCCCATGCCCAAGTATGTCTTATTATTGTATTCTTTCTGTTTTGTAACTTTAAGTGTTTTGTTTAGTGGACAAGGCATATTCTACTGTCAGATTTCCATGATTTCGTAATATTCCCGCACACTTGCCATTATACATATGATTTCACTTGATATTTCCTCATTCTGTTATTGAATACATAGAAAACATTCTAAAAATACAAACATTCCCCTATGTGTCTGAGCACATGCTGCAGTAGTCATAGCAATCACTGCCTTCCACAGTAGCCATATCCCCAGAAAAAGTCCAGTGTGCCTCTGTACCATCCATCAAGCCAAAGCACCAGACTGCCACAGTGCCAGTCTGAAATGATTGCTCCTCAGCAGAAAGTACCAGTGCAACAGTCTCCCAAATTCACTGCACCAGTGGGTTAAGCTCACCTGCCCAGCGTCAAGGCACCTCCTGTAGGCGAGTCCCTATCCATCTGCTATATGTGTACTCAGGGGGTCTGTATTGAGACACCCCGCTATTTGAACAGTGTGCAGCGGCCATTTTGTGGGAGGGGTCAGGCTCCCAAAGTGAAACTAGTAACAGTAACAAAAAAACACAGGCTGTGCGTCTAATTCAATATATGAAATGTGTGCAAGTGTATATATAAATGGGAAGGTGCAGCCAAGGACCAAAATGACCACTGTGCAACTACAAGGAACATAAAAGAGGTCTTGCACTCCAAACGAACATTATATAACACTATGTGTCAGCACATACATAAAAAGGAGGTTTAGTTCACAATATAGCTATATTGGGTTAAGCTCACCTGCCCAGCGTCAAGGCACCTCCCGTGAGTCCATATCCGTTTGCTATATGTGTACACAGGGGGTCTATATTAAGACACTCCTGCCAATTTGAAAAGTGTGCAGCGGGCATAGTGGGGAGGGGTCAGGCTCCAAAAGTAAAACTAGTAACAGTAACAAGAAAACACAAGGTCCCGCTTCTAATCAAATTGGTCTTGTTCCTCAGCCAGGACTCAAACTAAGCAGAGCTAGAAGGCCAGTCTACCTCTCAAGCACTGGCTGCTCTGGGTTTTAAGAATCCTGTAGGGAGATCTCTCCATTGCCAGGGATATTGCAATGTTGCTCTAGCCATTGTCTTGCTTTTGGCCATTACATTATTCGGATTATTCGGATACATTATTTGGATTGCATAATTCAGGAGGGATCTTGAATGATCCCTGCTAACCTGATGCTCTGATTTTCTTGGTCCTACTTTTCTCTAGCCCATCTTGATTGCTGGTTGCCCCCACCTGGACCTGACCTATTCCTGGTCTTCACTACCCATTGCCTTGCACTCACTCTCCCCTTGTTCTTTAAGTCCTTGTACTTCTGCCTTGTGCGCTTTTTTTGCTCTGTTTTCTGCATTCAGTGTTACTGGTATCTAAGCTCATTAATTCACTTCCTTTTCACCTATTAACCAGGTGCATTTCTCTGGACCTCTCCGCTCTGCTTTATTCTTGTTACTTGTGTTTGTCTGCACCTTGGATCCTTCCTGCTTTTCCTTTTCGCCCATTAACCATGTGCATTTCTCTGGACCTCTCCGCTCTGCTTTATTCTTGTTACTTGTGTTTGTCTGCACCTTGGATCCTTCCTGCTCTCTGTTGTTACCCGTTTATGGTTTCCATTCCTGAACATCTGTGCTTGTCCTTCTATATACCAGCTCCACTGTATCCATTCTGTTATACCAGTAGGTCTGTTGTAGGTTCCCTGTGTATGTCTATACTCCTTGCACCTTGTACTCTTTGTCCTGCATTCACCATTTCCTATCCTAGTCCATTCCAGAAACCATTCGGCTGTGTTCTGGACAAAGTCCTTGTCTGAATTCTAGTGTCTCATCGTGTTCAGTTCCTGCTTCCAGTCCTGATTCATTTTTGAATCCGTGCCTGGTTCCCGCGTTATATTATGCTAGGTCTCATTCATTATCTATCCTATTTCTGTCTCCCGCATAGTCATCTGTGTATCATCTTTCCCAGTAGTAATGTTTGAATTCCAAACCGTCTTTTCTACTTGCCACCAGGGGCTGCAACCTGCTGTGTGCCCACAGCTTCAGAATATAACCACCTTCAGGGGCTCTAGTGAAGGCCAGGTTTAGTTAGACTCTGCATCCTGGTGTATGATTATTCCCGGTAGTGTAACACATACCATCCACTTTATAGACTGTGTATAACATCAAATAATTCTACATATAAGGAGAAAAACTCAATCATTGGGCACAAAAAGGAGACGAACACTGCTTAGGTGTGAGGAGATGAAACCACCAACTGGGCCTTAGCACACAGTTGTCATCTTTTGTTTGGATATGGGTTGTGGTAAATAGAGGTTGGTTTTTGATTGGGTAGTTTAAAGGTGGGGGGGCCTCATTTACTAAGGGGTGAGATAAATTACCCCAAAAATTCGCCAGACATCGCTGGTGTTTGGCAGCGATTTATTTTTTTAAATCGCCATATTTACATAGAGCCGATTTCCCTCTGCAATTTTCTATCTCCAGCTATGTCTGGCAATTTTTAAGGGGCCTAATCGCAGCAAATGAACCCTTTCAAAATTGCCAGACATCACTGTTACTTAACAATGCTTTGATTATATTAAATTTTAAAAATAAACAAAAACAATACTAAAAATGTCTTCTGCAGTACAAAACTAACCCTTAGAATGCTGCAGCTTCTAGTACCTTAAGGCACAGCATGCCCTTGTATTGCAGGGCATGCTGTGCCTTTAAGTAACCTAAATGGCAGCATGGTAAGGGTTAAATGCCTGTTAAAAACCTGAAACATGTCCCCGTAAATACTAAATGTAAATGACGCGCCCCCCGGACTTATTTTACTGAAATAGCTTTCCCCCGTATTGTTCTAATAAAACTTTGTTGCCCTTGTATTGCTAGAATAAAACTGTGTTGTGACGTGCTACAAATATCAAATTTATGTTCCCCTTTTCATAATATAATAAAATGACATGGCTCTGTTACTTTAAACTTAAAAATCATTTGCCACTGTCATTTAAAATACGTTTTAATGTAGCCCGTGGTTAACATATTAAAAATAATGGGGTAGATCCAGAACTACGTTTGCCGTACGTTTATTCACGTAGCGTAACACCCATTGAACGTACGTATTTTGTCAAAATACGCTTTCCAAACCCTACCTTAACTTTTGTCAATGTAACCGCAGTGATACGCACACGTACGTATGGACAACACGAATTTATGCAGCTAAGCATGCCCATACTGTACACCCCCGCCTACTTAACGCATTTCAGACGTAATTTGGACGCACGGAAAATTGGCACGCCCACGCGTAAGTATTTACGTGACACATACGTGAATGGCCCATACATTCACAATTACGCTACGCTATTGAGCGTATTTTCTATGGTGCGCATGCGCAGTACTTACAAAAAGGCGATTTTACGTCTCCGCCACGCGTAAATTCGCTCCAAAGCGTTGTTCTGGATCAGGCCCAATGTTATTAAACATTCCACTTCCTAAAATTCAGTCAAATGATGTGGTCAATTGTTAAATATAGAAAATAAATGAAATACGAACAGTTAAGAAGTCTTCTCTGTTGACCGGCGGGGATCCCCCCTTAGTAAATCCAGAGATTTGTATGGCCAGAATGTAAAAAAATCGCCACAGCGATTAAAACACCTGCGATTTTATGGAGATTTTGCTTTAGTAAATCCAGCGATATCACAGTCGCTGGTAAGCTATTGCAATTTTAGTCAAATCGCCCTTAGTAAATGAGGCCTAGGGTGGGTTAGGGTCATGTGACCAAAGTTATAAATTGTTTCTGTTAGCTGTTGTCTTCTCTCTCTTTTGAAAACATTTGGATGGATAAGTAGTCTCTGTTTTTAATTGGATCGTTACATTAATCTGTGCTAGGCATTGCGCTTTTATTTAATTGTGGTTTGTTCTGTGGTAGATTGTTTTTCTGCTGTCTCTATATTGTCCTTTATTATTCTATTCTTCCCTCCTTTTCCTTGTCACTTTTTTTCCTTTTTTCTTATTTTTTTATTTTTCCCCACTTTAAATTCTTTCTATTTCAATGTTCTGGTCCCCTCTGGTTTTTGGATTTGTAGGTCGAAGGTGGCAGGCCTGCAGAGGCGCAGACTTCAAGACCGTGTCAGGGAGGTCATGGGTGCATGCGGGCGTGTTCTCCTTCTTTGGTCGCGCATAGCCGCACCCTGCCAATTGTTTCAAGTACCACAGACATTAGTCAGCGTGCGCGGATGGGGGCTGCCATCATGGAGAAGACCGCAATTGCTTCCAGGCCTAACCGGAGGTCAGTGGAGCCAGGGGGAATCTCTGGCAGGCAGTCAGCGGTGGTATCTGGTAGCAGAGGTAATCAAGGAAGTGATTCTCTAGGTAGGATCACTTCCTCAGTTTATGTGGGGGGTCTGATTGCTGGTCCTAGGAAGTTTCAAAGTAGAGCTCTTGGTGGAGGTAGGAAAGATGAAAGTGCTAGAGTGGTGCAGCATGGATTTGGGGCCGACAAGTTGAGTCAAGAGGTGGAGTCCAGGGATCATGCAGTCTCTGGAGTGCAAGGTGGTGCTCCAATGTTCATTGATATTGAGGAGGACAGAGAGAGGGGGTGTGGGTCCCCGCATAGAAAATTTTTGATTTTTGAAAAAACAGATTCCTCCCAGCCAGTCTGGCTGGGATTTCGATTTCATATGCCTCGATGAGGCATAGAAATCGATCCACAGAGCACTGAAAGCTCCGTGGTGCGAAAAGTAGTAAAAAAAATAAATAGTCCCCCACTCCATTCCCTAATTCTTACCCAAACCCTCCCCTCTCACTATCCTAAACCTAACCCTCCCTTCCTGGCAGCCTGACCCTAACCCATCATCTCCCGCAGCCTGACCCTAACCCTCCCTACCGCTACAGCCTGCCCCTAACCCTCCCTGCCTCACTCACAAATAATTTACTCACCTGTCCCTGGTCCGGCGAGCAGTGGCGGAGAATATGGCGCATTGCGAAAGTGAATGGGTGAAGTATGCCTAACAGCATACTCACCTAGTGCCGGATCCAGAACTACGTCCGTCTTCCATAGACGGACGCAATTCAATGAACAATAGCTACTGTGCATGCGTAGTAGCTATTGTACATAATCTGCGTATCATTTCGATACATAGATTGCGTATATGCGGTCTTTTAGACCGTGTATACGCAATCTTCGTTGCAACAAGTAACATAGATTACATTACAGAATTACTGTGTATGCGCAGTAGAACAGATCGGAAAACTCTGCATACGGCCCATAATCCTTAACCACAGCCTATGCATTATAACTTCTTGCCGGTTGTGACCGCTCCCCCTGGAGTGACAATTTATTGAATTGGTCTTTTACAGAAAATTTTATTATGACAATAGGTTTAGGAAGAATCAGGTTTTTATGACAGTCACATGGGAATTTGGATGCGGATTACAAATGCTAGACAGAGTTCAGAACCTAATGCAGCTCGTAAGTTGAATCAGCAGTCTCACGCATCCAGTTTTACAACAGCGAAGGGTAAATGCTTCGCTTCTAATAATCCCAGGTGCACCAGGGGAGCCGCCTGCAGATTCAAGCACCTATGCACTAAGTGCAGAGGTGTTTAGCCTTCCAAGGATTGCAGGAATCAATTCCCCACTGGACTTAGGACCACACCAGCAGTTAGTGGTGTTCTCCAAAGCATTCTCCCCCATTAAGTTGCAAGCCATGTTAAAATGGTTGAAGGTTTATGGTAATAAGGAGGATGCTAGGTTGTTGCTTGAAGGGTTTAATTTGGTTTTCGTTTATCGATTAATGGTTTGGTTAATACCGGCTGCCAGCGGAACCTTAAGTCCGCCCGACAGTTACCACAGGTTGTTTTACAAATAGTTTTGAATGAGGTCAAACTGGGCAGAATGTCAGGCCCTTTTTCATATCCACCCATTCTGGGATTTCTCCGGTGATTGGTTCAAAAAATGAAATTGGGTAAATTTAGGTTAATCCAGTACCCGTCTTATCCCGAGAGTTCCTCTGTGAATGATGCAATCAACCTGTTGCGTGTTCTGTGGTTTATCAGCTTTCTGAGCAGGCACTCAAGTTAGTGTGAGCTTGTGGCAAAGGAGCCCTTATGGCTAAACTGGATATTGAGTCAGTGTTTTGGGTTATTACCTTTGCATCCTGACTCTTTTGTATTCATGGGTTTTCATTTGCTGAGGGTTTTTTCGTGGATAGATGCTTACTTATAGGTTGTTACATCTTGTGCACTCTGTTTGGAAAATGTAGTACTTTCCTGCATTGGTGCGTGCAGACGGGGGCGAAACACAAGGCCATCGCTCCCACAGATTCTGGTGCTTGTGCTCGGGTGCTTTTTTTGGCTAAGGCACCTTTTTGGGCATTTTGGCGTCCCTGTGGTGGAGGAAAAAATGGAAAATCCCACTTCATGTTTTTCTTACTTGGGTATTGAAATTGATACAGTAGTGGGGTCTTGTCATTTGCCAGCTGACAAATTTTAAAATTGTAGTCAAGCTATTCTGAAGGTTCAATCATTGTTGGGTCTTCTGAATTTTGCCTGCCAGGTAATCCCTATGAGCAAAAATCTCTGTTGAAATTGGCGCATCATTTCGCTCGTTTGTCGAGGGAGCTTTGGGAAGACATGGGTGTGTGGATTTAATTTTTAGACAATTTCAATGGTGTACGCATTTGAAATGAAACGGCAATGTCAAATGATGATTTGGAGTTTTTACAGATGCTGCAGGTTCCAATGGATTTAGAGCGTACTTTCAAGGGGCTTGGTGTGCAGCACCCTGGCCTACTTCTTGGTTTGAGTCCAGTATCACGGCCAATTTACTTATCCTTGAATTATTCCCAATTGTTGTGGCCATTGATCTTTGGTTTAATTTTCTGCAAAATAAAAGTATAATATTTTGGTGCGACAATTTGGGAGTAGTGCAGACAATTGACTGCCAATTAACAGCTATTAGACTTCTTAGGTATTTAGTGTTGCATTGTTTAAAGTTTAATATTGTATTCAGTACGAAGCACGTTCCTGGGGTTTCAAATGTCATAGCAGATGCATTATTGCATTTAAGTTGATTTATATTTAAGGAGGTAGCACCAAATGCTGGAGGGACTGTCATGCCCATGTCGTCTCTGGCATATTGTGAAGCTGGCTTAGGGGCTTTGGCATTGGGCTCCCTTTCTCCAACCATGCTGCGAGCATATTGTCGGATTTGAGACCAGCAGTGTGCACATAAACAATGTCGCAATAGGCCAGGTAAGACAAAGCGCTTTTTGTTATTACAGTGGCTTTGGCAGCAATATAAAGCAGGGCGTTCAAAAGCGTCCATGTCTTCCCTTCTTGCAGGCATCTTGTATTTTGTTAGGTTATTAGGGGGTAGTGATTTCACTAAGGGTTTCTTCATTTCTAGAATTCTTAAGGGATGGTACCATAAGGAGTTGAGAACTGAGGATATGTGGCGTCCCATAGATTGTGACATTTTACAGCAAATAGTTTAGCCAAGTGGCCTTTGATCAATTTTAGTTACGTTTGTTTAGAATGGCGTTTGCGTTTCTGGGGCCCTTAGAGTCTCTGAATTGGTGGCTTCAGGGAAGCAAGCTGTTAGATCTGGCATGTTGAGGGCTAATGTATGCAAGGTGTGTAAGTGGGCTGCTTTGACTGGTGGACGCATGTGCCCTACAGATGTTACACTAGGGTTACGATAGTAACCTTAGCATTGCAAAAATCGTACAGAACTATTTGCCACAAATGTGCTATGCTTCCTCTCTGTCCACTAAAGTGGGTGGGGGAAGCATGCAAAATGTACAGTGTGGGAGGGAGCTCCCACACTTGTGTGGATATACGGTCGTACGGACTGCTGATCTGCACTACTGCATTACGGTTGCCTTTTGCCAACCTAAGCTGCCATAAAGCCCGCTCGAGAGATGGATAGACCCTTGCATGTTCAGAGAGCCTGCAGGGGTCTGGATCCGGCCTTCTATTTGCATTCCTTCTCCCTTGAATCTGAGGGCACAACACTCCAGCATAATCATAAATCATTACAACACTCTCTCTCTCCCTAGTTTAGTGTTTCAAATCACTAAAATAATAACATAGGGCCGGATTCAGAACTACGTCCGTCTTCCATAGACGGACGTAGTTCAATAAACAGTAGCTACTGCGCATGTGTAGTAGCTATTGTACGTAATCTGTGTATCGTTTCGATACGTAGATTGTGTATATGCAGTCTTTTAGACCGCATATACGCAATCTACGTATCGAAACGATACACAGATTACGTACAATAGCTACTACGCATATATGAAGGGTCTGCAGTTAAAGAAACATCTTTGGGTTCCAGTTGATTTTTTTTTAGATTATACTATACAGTATATTAAATACCATACATAAAATTGTACATATGCTATAGTTTTTTACCTGGTCTTTTCCCTTGTATAACCCTCATCTGACTTAAAGTTAAGACACCCTTCTGTTATTGGAAAAAGATAAGAAAGAGAGGAACAAAAAGAGAGAGAAGTGTTATGTAAGCCCACATGCCTGTGGTTTTTTAAATTGTTCGCATTTGCGAATATATAAATAAGGGAATCGTACCTTATTTTATGGTCTTACAATTACATTTTTATTTTAACAGGGGAGAGTATAGAGAGTATATTCTGTGTAATAAAGTGTCAGTATAATAACAGTGGACTGTATTCACAGATTCGTTTTCACATGGAATTGTATGTTTATTTTTAGGTACGTTTTAAATGCGCATAAGTAGTAACTTTATTTACGTAAATTACGTAGATTATATTACGTACATATGCTTTAGGCACAGACATGTGAATCGCACTTGGGGACATATGTACAATGGGGCGGGGTTGAAATACGTACCTGAAAAGTTACGTAAAAGAGGGTGGGTGGAAGCATTTAAATGAGTATTTGAGGGCGCGGTTACATAGAATCGCACATACGGCATACATATACGCGCTTATGCACACGTGTAAAGTTAGAGATGCTCTATGGAGGCGTAAGTCTACGATTGCATGGCCGTGAGAGGGGATTGTCATGGGTGTTGGTGGGTGTTGGTGGGTGTTGCCTTTCTACGTGCGTGCGTATAATTGCGTATTTTTTTTAACTTTCTTTTATTAAAGCAGCAATAGTACAGTAAGACACTTCAGGAACAAATCCCATAATTGCGTATTTTTAAAAAACGCATCTCTGAATACGGCCCAGTATTTTAAAGAGAAATCAGAGGGTCTCAGTGAGCACATGGACCATAGCAATGTATTTGATAAGCTTGGAGATTAACAGCTAGGGGGCATCAGCCAAATCATGCCTAGGGCACCAAATTGGCTAGGGCCGGCCCTGGGCTTCCCGTAAATATATACATAGCGACAATCTTTGCAATGCTAGTGTTTGATGCATTAGCTGTGTTTGCTCTAATTGTTGAATTGGTAAGCGTTTTTCATTCAACTTAGATCGTTAATTTAGAATGAGGGAGTTGAAGTTATTGCGAGCTATCAAGGGGTTATCTCCTGCTGTTTTTCCACCTTAGTGAGATTTTCTGATTAGTGTATTGAAAGTCTTGGGGATGTTCAGGAGCTGTTCCCCCTTGCTAGTTTCGCATTGACTACAATTCTCTTTCCCCTTCCTGATGTGTTTCCCTTTGTGGTTTTCCCTTTGTCAATTGTCTTAGAATACAAATTGGATTACCATAGGAGTTAAGTTTGTGTGTGTAAATTATATATGGGTAACTGTTTGCTGAATATTTATTGATTTGGTGAGGTTCCTCATACCCATGTGGCCTGGATCATAGGCCATTTTATGTTTTCTGATCAGGTCAATTTGTTGACAAAGATGTGTCTTTATCTCAGCCGCAAGTTGGCAGATTGAATGGTTTGGTTTTAGGGGTATGAGATGGTAGTTATTCTATTGGTTGTATTTTAGAATGACCAAGGTGCTTGACTTGCCTGATTGTGTAATCATTCAGTTGGGAGGGATTGATTTGGGGCATTTGAAATCTTGTACCGTTGAGTTGGCTATTAAGGAAGATTTGTGGGATGTTGTATACTATATTTCCGGGCTTGCCAATTGTGTAGTCGCATATCGTGGCAAGGCGTGTTTGGTCGGGACCTGGTTCAATTAAGAAATTAGATGGGGCGAGGAAAGTAATTAATAGGTCAATTTCTAATTTTGTCAGGTCCATTGGGGGACAGGTTGTGGATCACCCTCAGTTAAGTCATGATCGTGCTGAGCTCTACAGAGTGGGTGGAGTGCATTTGTCTGACGAGGGGAATTTGATTTTTATTTGGAGGTTATATGGGGTGTTGCAGGGTTGTTAGGTGGTGGGTGATGGTACCTGAGGGTACCTCGCTTTGGCGGTAGAGGTGGTATGTCACTATGTTATTTGTTGGTGCAGAAAAAAGAGGGGGTGAAATATCTGATTACAGAGACGCACCCTTCTAGTGAACACTAGGTTGTCTTCCCTGTGACGGGGTCTTAGTCTGCCTCCTCACACAAGTTGAGATATGCAAGTGAAGAGGTGAAGCCGGGGATCTTGGTGGGTGGTGGGGGCACCTTTAGTCGATGACTCAAGTGCTGTCGCTTTATGTTTCCTGGGGTGACAACCACCTGCTATTTGCCAACTTGCTCAACCCTAAATTTTATAGTCGGTTCTCTATTTCATTAAAATTCATTAACTTAATTATGAATAAACCTATGTCCCCTTTTTAAATGCAGTAAAGTTGTCAGTGTCATTATTTCAGTGTGAGTGCTGGCAGCTGTATGATAAAGTATCAGTTGTTGATCGTTTAAAACTCTCACATTATGATCTTACACTTTAGAAGCACTTATTTCAACATCAGAGCCTACTAAGAGCAAAAAAATTCCAGCTTAATATGAAGTCTTCTGTGTTAATGATCTTTGTACTAATGAATTTTAAGCTTTTAAAATCTTTTAAGCTTTTTTTTTTTTTTTAGAACAAAACATGAAAAAAAATGTAATTTAGATTTATTTCACCTCCTTTAGAAAAATAACACTTTTTTCAACTATTCCATGAAATAATTGCAAATATTTGACTCATTCCATCTGTTCTGATCATCTCTCCAAGTCTTTTCGTAAACCATGTTTATAAAAATGGTATTTAACAAATATCAATGATTTATTTAGTGTTACAAACACTAAGTTTGCCGTACGTTTACTTGCGTAGCGTGTTTACGCACGCATACTTTCTATACACTCCCCTAGGCACACCCCTTGAATGTACGTATTTTGTCAAGATACACTTTTCAAACCCTACCTTAACTTTTGCCAACGTAACCGCAGTGATCTGCACACGTACGTATGGGCAACACGTATTTACGCAGCTAAGCACGCCCATACGTACACTTTAAATACAACCCCCCGCCTTCTTAACGTATTTCAGACGTATTTTGGACTCACGTAAAATTGGCACGCCCACACGTAAGTATTTACGTGACACATACGTGAATGGCCCATATAACAATTACGCTACGTTACTGAGCGTATTTTCTATGGTGCGCATGCGCAGTACTTACCAAAAAGCGATTTTACGTCACGCATAAATTCGCTCACAAGCGTTATTCTGGATCTGGCCCAATATTATTGTTTGTATGTATGAGAACTCAGGTGTGCGCAGTATCACCACTATTTCAGCAGCTCAGCCAAGTGATTACCTGGTACAGGGCCTGTGTTTTGGCAGAACAGTGGGGCATAAAAGAACTGGGGACAATATAGGGGAGGGGCATTAAATACCTGGGGACATGATTGCAAGGCATATAAAGTTAATTGTAATAAATGATAACTTTAGGTGGGCACCAGTAGCTTTTTTATAGACCCCCTCACCCTCAGTTAGTGAGAGTGCATTCTAGCTTTAATCTAAGCCAGTAGTGTAACTAATATGGGTGCGTGGTGTGCAGTTATGAAGCCTGAAGAAGACGGGGGCCCAAGGCAGCCAACCACCCTGCACCAATGGAAAACATACTGGGAATGACACCACTAAGCTGGCATCAGCTGGCAGATTATACAGCGTTCATTACTCACGGTTTATAAAAAAAACAAAAAACTTTACAGCAGCTGATAATGTTGTGCTTTGTGTAGGAGAACCTGGCCAGCAGAGAGTAGTACTGGTACCCAGTACCCAGTACTTCTGGGTAGTTATTAATTACTGACCCTTGTTTCTTAATTTCCATCCAATGTTCCTAGCTTTCTAACATGGTTTATCTAGTGAATAATTTTAGCTAGCATCTAGTTTTTCTCCTAGAAATAGGCTCCACAGTGCTGAAAGATAAGCTACAGAATGTGAAATAAAAGTAAATCTTGGAATGTCACTGAAAAACACTGGAAAGTCAGCAAAATGGTATTTACAAAAAAAATGTCTATTTCATTTATTACTAATTCTGTGGAAGTCTGCCATCTAGTGACTGCTTTATGTGTTACATATATGGAAACTGAACCAGATCCAGAAACTGAAAATAAGATGAAACCAGATGAGAAGTTATACCTGGGTAAAAGCATGATGAATATCAGGGGCAGTCAAATAAATTTTATTCTTTGTATGCAACGAGAACACTTTGTTTTTTCTTATTGTACACAGATACTGACCAACTGTACTTCTAGACATATGATAGGAGATAATCACTCTCAACTCTAGTACAGGGTTGCAGACTCTCCCGGAATATCCATGAGACTCCCGTAACTCAGGCAGGTATACCGGGAAAGGCCCCCCTGTCTGGCAACACTAGTAGTTTAGTGTTACTAAAGGCACATAGGGACTTAATGCAGCCCTAGAAAACCTAAAAAGGGTAATTACTAGTCAGAGGGCAGGGCTAAATTACACAATTTGATTAAACTTGTCATTAAGCCCCGCCCCCTGCTTGCATCTATGGCTTTCCTCCAAGATCTCCTGGGGGAAAACTATTAAAAGTCGGAAACCCTACTCTAGTACTGTTTGCAACTGATGAATTTTACTTCCCCTGTAAATTAACAAGTTTTGCCCAGGTGTAAAGTTCCACCTGTTTTCCGTTTGTTTTCAAACTCTGTATAAAATCTTATATTGCCAAAGCATTATATAGGTAATTCACCACAATTTTGTAAGTCTGCCATCAAGTGGTTTGTATTTATTTCTATATACTTTGTATGAAAGACTTTTCAGCAGCTAAATTGCTGATGCATCATCCTCAGTTTACTTTTAACTTAAGGTATTGTACATACAGGTATTCATCTTAAGAGCTTAAAGCACATTAAAAGCCTACTAAACACAAAATTATGTAAGCAAGTTTTATACAAAGAATCAGTGCCGTTACTAGACCTAGCAGAGCCTGGCACGTAAAAAAAAAATTCTGGCGCCCTCACAGCCACCAAAAAAGAAGGTATGCATCCAGCCTTTCACTTCCATCCCCTTGTATGTGTCCAGTCTTCCACTTCTGCCAATTGTTGTTTGTCCAGCCTCCATTTGTACCGCTTATATGTGTCCAGCGTCCATTTGTGCCTCATATGTGTCCAGCCTCCTTTTGTGTCCCTTATATGTGTCCAGCCTCCATTTGTGTCCCTTATATGTGTCCAGCCTCCATTTGTGACCCTTATATGTGTCCAACCACCTTTTGTGCCCCTTATATGTGTACAGCCTTCATTTGTGCCTCTTTCTTATATGTGTTCAGCCACCTTTTGTGCCCCTTATATGTGTCCAGCCTCCATTTGTGCTGACGTGTCATTCACCTAAACAGTACTTGATATGTAGGAGCCCTATAGGACCAAATCTATTTCCATGAATAACGCTGCCTCATAGCGTTATTCAATGAAATTCAACTAAAAAGATTTGGTACTACAGGGCTTCCGTAGGAGCCCTGTATATCCAGTACAGTTTAGCTGAATGATGCTGGCCACATCTGTTATCTGTGTGAGCTGCGGTCTAGGTGACTGCAGACCTGGGTAGGGCAGGGTGACCTAAAGGGGGGCTGCCTACTGGGCACCCCCCTTTAAGTCATCTAGGGGCACGCCCTGTGTGATAGCACTACTCGTAATTAATACATGTAATTTGCATCATTAAGTTCTACCCCATCCCTTGTAAGACCATAAATAGTAGCATTAATGGTCAGGAGATATGACTTATGGACACAATTTGCATAAATCACATCATCAAGCCCCACCCCCTTACCAGCATCTCTTTCTTCCCTCCGAGATCTCCCGAAGGGAAGAAATAGAGAATCAGCAGACCTGGACTAGGGGGTATAAGATGGGAAGAAAGTAGATTGAAGTAGGATGGCAGGGTAAGAAGTAGAGACAAGCCGTTTAGATTCTGTGAAATCCAACACATTCATACTTTAGGGATTCGTGTCGAACTGAGCCTTGACTCGGTTCCTCCCACCAAATTCGGATCTGTAATCGAGGCAAAACACTATTTTCACAAAAAATTCGGATCTTTCTAGCCCTGTATTTCCTGTAGCTATGGGGCCACCATCCCCCCTGCACTCACCTTTAATCCAATCCACCTTATGAGCAGCTCCCCTGCAGCCCCAAATACATATACTTTAATATAGAGTTGGCCCCCCTTTTGCAGCTATATAACAGCTTCCTCTCTTCTTGGAAGGCTTTCCACAAGATTTCTGTGGGAATTTGAGCCCATTCATTCTGTAGAGTATGGAAATATTAATACTAAGGATCCAATACCCCGCTGAAAGCCTTATGCGCACGCATACATAGTCACATAGGTCCGGACTCACAGTTACGTAGTTTTTGTCTTACGTACGTTGATTTAAGAATTGAGCTACTATGCATGCGTAGTAGCTTATTTACGCTATCTACGTTCCATTTCTGCATGTAGATTGCGTAAGTGCGGTCTTTAGACTGAGCTTACACAATCTATGTGCAGAAATGGTACGTAGATAGCGTAAATATCTCAATTCTTAAAACAATGTACGTAAGACGAAAAGTACATAACTGTGAATCCGGACCATAATGCGCCTGTTTTCCACTGGCAAAGAGCGGAAAATGTCCACATTTCTGCTAATATGTAAATTTCCCTTTATTGTGCAAAAAACAAACTGCATATTCCTGGTATAAATATTCCTGACGTGATTGTTTAGCAGCCCTTACAGTGGCTTATGGGTTGCAAGTCTTCTGTTATTATTCCAATTAGCAATCATAAGTCTCCTGGAGGCAAGATGCTTAAGATCTCCATTCTCATTACTTGAATCATTCAATAATCAGTGTCCTAGAGGTTGGAGATTGTATCTTGATTTGGAGCCTCTAGCCCCCTTTCCGACAGTTTAAGATAACAAGCAGCTTAACTCCGTAAAACTTCCCCTTTTTTCTTCAGCATTTTATACTTTGTAATATGTGTTGCTATAAAAAAAATATACATCGCAATAAAAATATGCTAACTCAAAATTGCTGGTTCTAAATCGCTTTTTTACCATCTGCCCCTCGTTCTCAGCGCCCAGCTCACTGCAATATATTTTTTGCTGAGATCAGCTAAATCTATCCAGGCAAATTTATACTCTGTTTGAATTAATTCATTCTCCTTCGCATCTGCATCTATTTATTCTGAAATTACTTTCTGGGTAACAATCGTACTCAGGAATCTCAAGGGCCAGTATCATCCTGACACATTAACCCCTTCATTCACCCACAATCATTACTGTGTTTTTAACAAAATGTTGCAGGTAACAAAAGCCTTCAGGCTTAGGATAGCCAAACTATAAATAAACTTATTGTGAAGTCAAGAAGGATTGGTCACATATTTACAACAGCCGCTTTTTATAGATTTTAATTCTAAGGAATGGTCACAAAAACAGCTTTAAACCTTTCATTTGCAATCCCATTTTGACAAAGATGTTTAAAAAAGTTAAACTGGGTGTGGGTCCCCGCAGCGAACGGCCCTATTTCGAAAGTGCAGTTCGCTCTCAGTTTCAAACTGGCTGGGATATCGATTGCTTATGCATCGATAGCAATCAATCCCCGAAGCACCGAACACGGTGCTCCGATAGCGGTTTCCCCTAACCCGCTCCCTAACCTT
>WWET01000646.1:1982-21891 GCA_011038615.1 Limnodynastes dumerilii | reverse complement strand
GTGGAGAGGAGAAATGAATGGGCAATATTTTTCCCGTCTTTATGACGGGTTTTAGACTAGTACTCTAATAATATCTGGAGCCTCTGTAGTTCCCATTTTTACCTAATGTCTAGTCGTTAGGTGCCATCACTACCCTGCCTTTAGATAACAGGTCAATGATGGGGATACTGGAGGTGGAGAAATGAATGGGCAATATTTTTCCCGTCTTTATGACGGGTTTTAGACTAGTACTCTAATAATATCTGGAGCCTCTGTAGTTCCCATTTTTACCTAATGTCTAGTCGTTAGGTGCCATCACTACCCTGGCCCACCTTTAGATAATGGAAGCAGGTTTTAGACATGTGCTGAATAAAAGTACTTTTATCACACTAATTATATAAAAATATATATAATTACAGAATAGTTTAATGAACAAATGCAGGTACTGATTTAAACTTGCAGAACATGAAGAACTTTAGTTTATGACATAATAAAAAACACTTGTTTCTACTCCTCAGATCAGATAATATAAACATTTAAGTGACTTTGAAGTAAAAAAAAAACAAAAAAAAAACTAAAGAAACTTCAATAAAATTGCATTGTAAATATGATAACAAATTGAAAGCTATGGAAAATATGCTACTGTAGAAATTGTTGTGCTGGCAGCTTGGTTTCTAATGTAATGATCTTTCTCCCTTAAATGTTTTGCATGAATGGTGCATCTCAGACTGAGGTGAGAGCATTTTGACAGCTGTAATGAGGAATCAAATTTAGTTACTGACTGTATTGCCAATTCAAAACTCACGAGACTGACTCCTACTGTCTAACTCAGATCAAAAATTATGTCTATCCAACATGATAAAAAGATGAAACATATGGGAGAGATTTTATTTAAAATGATTAAGAATTCAGTAATAAGGGCAGAAAAAATTCTATGGAGCTATTGAAAACAAATAGAAGCATTTACCATACCATTAAAATATCTAGTTCTACAGAAAAGGGATTAACCTGAATAAGAAATAGTTTTCATTGCATCTCAATTCTATCACTACTCTCTGTTGCTATGAGAAAATACAAATATTTCTGCATGGTTAAACAGACAGTCTTAGCAGTAAACCTGACAGAAGGTATTGTTAAATATGTGCAGGGTGATTTACATTTATTTTGATTGCTTTCAATTTCAATGCATTTAAATTGTGCTGAAATATTTCTGTACTCAACTGTCCTAAAACCGTTCAGTCAGAAAATGTAAAAACCTGCTGTCTGACAAAATGCAGTGTTTAAAGTTTTGTAAGCATACTCTCTAGGATCCCTTGTTTAATATAGTATTTACCACTGGCATCAGTAACAGGATATGATAGTCGTCAAGTTTTAAAGAAAATTTATATTTTGTATTTAAATAAATTATATTTATTCAATATATTGTATAAAGTTTAAATATTTAGGGGCTGGATCCAGAACTCCCCTGCACTTGGATTTCCGGACGTAGCTGCAGCAAAGGTCTGATAGCTGATGGTTGCGTGATCTGTAATCCTGTGCGCTTTGGGGGAGACCACTCCCCTTACTCATACAGGACTTCTTACAGTTGGACCTATCCAAGCTGTTATTGTACATTTGAAATGCTTCCCTCCTCCCACCATGCATAAATGCTGTACGCATGGTGGTTTGTCCTGACCCTGCAGTTGGTTTCTGCTTGCACGGAGTGGAAAATCATCATATATGGTACGTTTGGATCTAGTCCTTTGTATGTGTGCTTAATGACACATCTAAAGCATATATAGCATTAACAAGATATACTTCTTCTAGTATATTCCAGAAAATAATAGCTAGAATCTTATTATTAATTGTTTTTTAACAACATATCCACTTCTTTAGATGGTTTAACTGTAACCCTTAGGGCCAGATTTACTAAGCTGCGGGAAAGGAAAAGTGGAGATGTTGCCATAGCAACCAATCAGATTCTAGCTGACATTTTCTAATATGTAATAGGAAAGTGAGAGCTAGAATCTGATTTTTTTTAAATTTCACCAACAAAACCCCAAAGACGTCCGTTTCATCAGCATAGAACAAACCAAAAAAGATTGGCGAGGAGGAGATAGGCTCAAACACATCAACAGATCAGAACTAAAATGGATTTTTCAACTGAAAACTGCCCACCCAAGGGACTCAACATAGACACTGACCTTCTCCCCTCCCCCCCACACGAACATATCATTCCTAGAATTCTGTGATTATATCTTCATATAGATATATAGTCAGAGCAGAATGGGTATTTTACCCGTGGTGGTCCAGACACTGCAGCACGTGTGTGTTTCTATGCTCGGTATACTCCTCGTCGCAGCCAAAGTTCGATGGTTGTAAACAGACACTGGATCAAAGTCAGGCTGGTTCTCACTGGAGTTACCTTTAGACCGCATATACACAATCTATATATCGAAACGATACGCAGATTACGTACAATAGCTACTACGCATGCGCAGTAGCTACTGTTCATTGAATTACATCCGTCTATGGAAGATGGACGTAGTTCTGAATCCGGCCCAATGTGTGTAAGAATGTTAAATCACAAGCAAATTATGTAGATTACCCTACAGTATATGTAGATATGGACTATTCAAACATTTGTGCATTTGCAACTTAATCTATGTCTTTCTTCAATACCAATTCAGTTAAACATTTTTACATTATCCTTACTTTATTATCAACCCACCTTAACCTAACTGATTGACCCACTATTGCCATTGCCCTATCTTGGTAGTAATCATTGTAATAATAAAGTATAAAATAATAATGAACCAGATCTAGACTTACACAAAGCGATAGTTTTCCCCCACACAATGACTGCTTTTGCATTCCCACATCCCCCCTTTATTATGGACTTGGGTCCTCTTGATCCAGTCTTCTTTAATGATAGTGCTGACGGTGGTGGTGATAAGACAAGGCAAGATTTGGACAGCGTGCATACTTGGGGGGGTATTTTAATAGTGCAGTAGGGGCATTTTTTCAGCCTTAACATACTATCTAGACTTCTGCGCCATATCCATTTTACGTGGCCACATTGCGGTAATATAAAGGTAGATTCCTGCTATTGTATCTCCCTTGTGTGTGAGGGGAATGACCTCTCCTTGCACACACAGGAGTTTGAATACATTGGAATCTGGCTACGCTCATATTTCTGAGGTGTGGCTCCAATCTAATGTTATTAAAAATGTATTAAATATATTACTACAACAAAAATAGTTCAACTTCTATACACAAGTAATGCAAGGATCACAGATAGCAAAACAGCAAATTGTATTCTTGTTTATTGACCCCAACTCTGCAGCCATCGTAATGTTATTTCATGCTTCAGAATATGGTATATTATATAGTGATAACACTTATTATGGATTCTGCTGCTTTGTACGTTATAAAAAAAATATGCATATGTTTCATTACCTGATTTTCTGCAAAAATAAGACATTTTAAAAGAAAATTAAATAATTTGTAATAAATTGATAATAAAAATCCAAATGGCATTGTCCTGTCTACTTATATCAGAAATATCACTATTTACCACAGTTTTATTTACAGGTTTTGTCTAAGGTTAGCTACAAACTCAAAAAAGAACAAACACATTGACCTCATGCTAGACAGAGCCTCAATCATTTTAATGGGATCTTTCAGTATGTGCTATATTTTACATTATATATATATTTTATAAGTGTTTGATTTTTACACCCTATTGGTCTTATTACTGGTATGGGAAATATTGATTTTATGTCATAATGCAATGATGAAACCTTTCCAAGCAGGTAATTGTCAAGTGCTTATGTAATGCATGCATTCAAGATGACAGGAAATGCATTTATGGATCCTCAATCATAGGATATACAGTTTTCCCATAACAGCATGACTGGATGCCTTGGGTATAGCATATTTATATTAAGTCTATTCGTATAAAGTTTTTCCACCTAAGTTAGCAAAGCATCCTACTGTGTGTTTTATAAATAATATGGGTATATACTGTAAGTTTATGCATATATTACTGATATTGATTTTAAGTTGGTGTGTATTAAATTATAGAACTTTCTCTACTATGTTATAAATTACAAAATAAAAATACAGAAAATAATGAATAATTTAAAGATGACAGAAGTGTATTACTTAAATGGACATCTCAACATCTGTGCATGCCTTGGCATCTGATCCAATATGTATTCAGGGTTATTAACCTCTATCCTGGCTATCTACCCTTTTTATTGATTTCATCTGACTCTATCCATGCTTAGATGTTTTGATAGATATCCTCTTTTAGAATAGCAAAGGGTAGACAAATTTTCTATTGTGGAGTGAACTTGGAATTAACCTGTGCTCCTGCTCTTATAATAAGGGTCATTTCAGAAGCTATATACTGGGGTTCAAGTTTTCCTAACAAATCTTGTAGGCATGCACTGAAAAAAATAAAAAATAGGCACTAAAGGAGCGAATGAGAGGGAGAAAAGGGGGAAGGTGGATGGGTAGTAGTATAACAGTTGTAGTTACAGCATGAATCCAGATGTAAATAAAACAAATACATTTTAAATAGACACAAACAATGCATATGAACATAAAAGAGCATTCTCCAGAAAATATCAAAAAAAAATTATGTTTTACCTATTGTTGGGTAAGTTACAAACAGGGGTGGACTGTGAACTTAAAGTGGCCCTGGAAAAAAAAATGCAAGCAGCCATATGTGGATGAGATCAACTACTGGCTGGTTCAAAAAATATGCAAACTGGATTACTACAGAATAAAGAATCGTAATAAAATCAATGCAAAATATATGATAAGGGGGCAGGGTTATGTATTACCAATTAAGTTCAAGAAGAGATGTATAGTGAACTCTGTGCAATGTAGGTAGTCACTTCCAGCCAAGTGACCACCACCCAAAACATACAGCTTCCTAGTGACCACCACCCAATACATAGATAATACTAGTGACCAACCTATGCATACAGCATCCTAGTGACAACCACACAATACATATAACATACATTAATAACCACCACCTATGCCAGTCAACATTCTAGTTTTCATCAAATAAAAAAGAGCTGATGTGTCCTATGGCCAATTCACCCCTAGTTACAAAGTCTGCACCACCCTGTTACACTCCGACATAGTCTAAGGTTTAAAATGTCCAAATAGATTAAGTATTTTTGTAAATAATTCAAATAATTGTTGCATCATGATATTTCCCACACTGAAATGAACAATTCTGAAGTGTGCAGTTATGAATGGAGTCCCACAGACATTCACAGTAAATCAATAAAGTAATGATTCTTTACCTCAATTGGAAGATCAAGTTTCTTTAATGAATTTCCCATATGTTGACAGTGTCTATAAGGGGTATCTGTATTTATTAAGTCTTACAGCAGGCTGTTGCCTTTCATTTATTTGTGGCCACAGTGTGTGTCTATGCTTAGCAGGGGTCACTTATGCATTATTCTTGACACTACAGAGGTTCATCTGTAGTGCATCTTTTGGCTCTAAAGCACTGGATTGTTTATAAAAAAAATATGAATTTAAGACAATAGAATTTTGTTCAGCATATAAGCTTCTATTGTTAAGCGTGGGGAAAGAAAGAAGCCACTACTTCACTTGATCTGTCGGTTTTGGAGGGCTTTAATGGGAATTGTTGCTGGCAATGCCTGCAGGCCTACCTTGGACTTAGCGTCTTACAGTCACCTAAGCTTTTTAGGCTAATTAGCCTTTCTGGTGGATACAGATATCAACAATTAAGTTGATTAAATCAAATGAAATCTATGGACAAGAGAAGGGAGAAGTATAAAAAACTAATTTGGGTTCATGTGAGAGGAAGGGAACAAAGAATAAGGGATTTAGACTGAGTTCAGTGAGAGAGTGTACCAATGGAAAGGTAACAAATGTTGGGGCAGGAAGTTTGGTCTTTAGACGAAAAGAGGTAAAAAGATGGCTCAATAGGAGGAACTAAGAGTAAGGAGATAAATAAAAAAGCAATTGTGGAAAGCAAGGACGAAGGTTAAGGGTACAGGGAAAGTTTTGAGACTTACGGAAGAAACACGAAAACAGGCTGAAGAAGAACTCACAGAAAAGGTAGAAGAGAATAAACAGTCGAGGATGGATATGTGAAGGAAAACAAAAAACACAGAAGGCAAAAATAGTAAGGAAGAGGTAGGAAGTAGATAAGTAAAAAAATTGAAAAAAAAGTACATGCATAAAAAAGAATCAACTTATATTAGTTTTAAAAAAGTAATCTTTATTCATCTGTTAGCCACGTGCCTAGGAACCTCAGTACTAGAGGGCAGCACAGCCAGAAGTTGATGTTAAGGTGTGCAGTCAAGTGGAGTAACCACCAAGAACTACTGTCCAACATGACTGAACCACTTGAAGATCTAGCAAATCGCTAATTAAGTTATGCAGGAAATGTCTGAGTTTGTGATTGCAATCTCTGTCTGCATGTTGCTGGCATAGAGTGCCCAGCAGATTGGTGCTGATAAGGTGCTGATATGACAGTGGAGGGAGATGCTCTGCCCCAAGCTGCAGCTAGCAATGTGGAAAAAAATGTAAGAAAAAGTAAATAAATGAATAAGAGCAAGGGTTTAATAGCGTTTTAAGAGAAAAACATAGAAACTTATTTTAGGATTTGCGCTGAAATAAGAAATCTAAAAAACTTTTTATGATAATAGGCCTCTATATTCCTTAATAACTTAGTACCTGATTCAGAGATTTAAAATAAGAGAGGAAAGTTACTTCTGGGCTAAACCATGTTGATTGCAGGGGAGTCATATTTCATCTGTTGCAAACAGTACTAGAGTTGAGAGGTGATGTTTACTTACGTGTCCAGATTGACTACCGTTAGAGGGGAGATACGGGGGTGTGCACTACCCTCTATGCTCGTAATTACAGACCACTGCATGAACGTAAAGTGTGCTGGGGTCTGGATGTAGCCCAAAGATATTGCCAGTGCCTAATTAAATGTAAACCCCTTAATACTTCTCCAACTCAGTGAATAATATTTACAGACTATGAATTAGGATTTATACTAAAAATGTGCAGTGAGACAGGAAGACTTCCTATACACAAGTACGGTAAATGGTTTTTACATTAAAGAAAGATATCTTTCTTTATTTGGTGGCACATCTCTATTCCTAATTGTTATAAAACAGGAATGCAATTTATAATACCACAGTTAAATATCAAATGCATTAGGCATTGACCTTTCACTAAGCAGAAATCAATAAGTTGCTGTTCAAGTTTTTATTCAGAATAATTTGAGTTATGGTCAACCTTTGCAGCAATAAGTTTGTGGCATTTGGTTTTAACAGAGCTGGAAAGAAGCTTTTGATTGTGAAGTTAAGTGACATGTTCACCGTGTAATCATGATAGTTTAACATGAGGTTACGAGCCACTTGTGTATAATATTATTCTTCAAATTGTACGACTATGAGTTTTGAAAACGCAATCCTTTTCTACCAAGATTTTTTTTAGTTGAAACAATGGGTGACTAATACTTCTATGCCAGATAACTTAGAAATAATAAATGATAGAGAATTAACAATTAAAATCATGGAGAACTTTGGAGACCTAGGGCCGGATTTACTAAAGTCGATTTGATGAAAATTGCTAGAGAAGTGCTGTGTTTAGTAGCAATTTAGAAATCGCCGGATTTACTAAGGTTTTTTGCCTATCAAATCAAATTCTGGCTTTCCTAAGGGGGAATTTAGTAAATCACTAGAGATTAGCCCTAAAATAGCATGCTTAAAAATCGCATGGGTGTGGGGGAGTATTTTTTAAACGTTTTAAATTATAAATTATGGGTGCTTGCAAAAGCAAAATGGGTGGCGATTTCACTGAAATCGCTGTCGGACGGTCCGAGGTTATAAATACAGTCCGAGCAATGTGATGAGTCATTCTCCTCCAGGACGAGGAACAAGCCAGACCTGTCTGCAATCAACAGGCTGAAGAAGATCTGGAGCCGCTGTCACCATGTCGCCTGGACCAACACAGCACTACTGAACTTTGAGTAAGATATGCATTTTAATGTTGAAAATTTTTTGGTGTACAATGTGTATTAGAATATTATGATAAGGGGGACATAGTATTTTGGCTTGGTGGAACATGTTAAATTTCTAACAATGAAGGGGGAGGACATAACTTAGTCTGAAGTTGCATTAGGGGCATATGAGTGGGAATTTTACTATGCCATGAGAATTCTTTCCTCACTTTTGGGCCATGCGTAAGTTTTAAACTAAATGAAATGCTGTGTTTTAGAGAGTATCGGCACATAGGTGAGGTTTATTACGGGCCATGCTTTAGGTCTAAATCTGTAGTGGGACAATAGTTATTGAATTTTAGGGTTCGGGGATGTATTTAATTATTTATATAGAACAGGGCAGGTAATCTTTATATGCAGGGGGCCCTAGTTAGTATGTTAGAGTTACGGGGTACAATAGCATATGTGGCGGTATGCCATAAAAAATTGGCATGCTGCTGCTTATGGCACTATAAGATGCAGCATGCCCTGCAATACAAGGGCATGAAGTGCCTTATAGTACTATACGCAGCAGCATGCTAAGGGTTAATTTTGTGCCATGCTAGAGTTTAGAGTTAGGGATAATTACTTAACAAAGATTTATTACAGGGACAGGATCTAATGGCGGCTAAACTATAGCGAGTTTAGCAACAACTCGTAGGAATTGAACCTAAATTCGCTATAGTTTAATCGCAACACATCACAGGAGTTTACAAATTGCATTCATAAATCGATGGATAGTATTAGACGTTTAATCCGCCAAAAAATGAATGCGATTTAGAGCGATGTTTAGTGATGTAAGTCACTGCATAAAAGCGCCCCTTAGTAAATCCGGCCCTTAATATAAACAAATTGCATTAAACATTTACTCAAAGCTTTTTAGGGCCTCTATGAAGCATCTGTTTGGTCATCTCAAGTATTCTGACTCTCTTACCTTACACTTGAATTCCTTTTCAGGGAAAAAGGAAATACCACCACTTATATTGTAATGGAATAATTGCCCCATGATGTCATATAGTAAGGATCTGACAAAACTGCATAGGTATGTGCAGGACCATATTTTGGCCCACGTGGGTCAATGACTGAAAATTATCAAGGGCCCATTACAGTGATATATATATCACTTTGAGCGCTGTCTTTTTATTTAATAGTAACTTTGCTTGTGAAAAGACTGTGTGTGTGTGTGTGTGTGTGTGTGTGTTTTTTCTTATCAGGGGGCTTTGCACAAACCCCCCAGATGGCTGCTGATTATTTAATCAATCACTAATTATCTTATATTGTCATCCCATAATCCGGTGGTAACGTGGGTTGTGACAGTATAAAGTAGCGCCCATATTTTATATATTACACCGGTGTGAAGGCAATTGAAGCTCTGGATTGGTACACAAGTAGGGCAGGTTGCGTGCATGCACATAGCATTCAGGCATAAGGCAGATAGCTTCACCTACCCCAGCAATTCAATGCAAGTGCAGGGAACTACACTGCTATGTATCATGGAATAAGTGGTTATGCTTTGTTTGAGCACATAACTGACAATGCAAGTGTATGAATAATATAAGATCAGATACAGATTTCTGCTAAATAGGTTATTTGCTGACTGCTTGCATTGGAAAAATGCCCACTTTTGCATTCTACAATTGCTAAGATCCTGATGCAAAGTACATTCCAGTCCTTTTTCCAATGGGTTCTGACAGCATGGAGGGCTGAGATCACACGCTAGATAGGTTTATTATTTAAAACTTAAAAAAAAACTTTAAAACCCGTCATAAAGACGGGAAGAATATTGGGCATTCATTTCTCCCCTTGAGTATCCCCATCATGTCTCCAGCCCCCCCCCCTGTATCCCCATCATGTTTCCATGAATGCAGAGGTAAAGTGCAGAATATATGGTTCCTCATCTGCTGCCGCCATCTCCACATTCTGCACCTTACTTCTACATTTACGAAGTTCCTGCCACATTCGGCAGGGGTCCTAAGGAAGGACAAGAACTTCTTCAGTTCGAGCAGGAGTAGAGGGTAGCGGCCGTTGGCGGGTCCCAATACTGGGAGCTTTCTGCCGCCTCTAAAGGTAAGTAAATGGGACTCACAGGGGGGAATGTGTGTGTGTTTTTTTTCTGCCCCCCACCATTGGGCATGCGCAGTAGCATCCCAACATGTTGATGCTACGTATATGCGTATAACGGTGAGGAGCAGAATGGCTTTTATATAGATAGATATATACATACACACACACATATGTATGTATCTACACCTCGACAAATACCGGTCACTATGGTGACTATAATTTTAGACCTTGTGACCAGAGTTCCATAAGGGAGAAACCACCAGTGAGATCACCCCACGGCCTCCTTCTACTTTCCTGACCTGCTAAAACAACTTGGACAGAACCCAATGCTGGCTATCCCTGAAATTTTAGTGGGTGAGGGATCAGTGACAGACATCAGGCAGACAATGCGTGCACCACAAGGGAGAAACAGGAGGTCGGAGACGACTTTGGTAGGTATGTTAACATTTTTCATATGTATATTGTGTGTGTGTGGATTGGTTTATATATGAATAGTGTATATGCACATATATATAATATTTATTTATAATGCTGGCACCTAAGTTTTTATTGAGTTCTACTACAAAAAATTTGTCGAGCCCTGATCTACAAATGTATCTCTCTCATTCTCTCTCTCTCTCTGTCTCTCTGTCTCTCTCTCCTCTCTCTCTCTCTCTCCCTCTCTCTCTCTCTCCATGATAATGATCAAGGTAACACAGAAATAGCAGCCATCCATATAATGACCAATCGTATGCACTATCCTGATTCATCAATTAAAGTCAAGGTATGGATATATAGGCATATATGGTGCGATGTGCACAAAAAAGTGTAGAAATTACCTTAATGCTGGTTTGAGAGTCCTGACAGCTGTTTCGGTGCTGTCCCTGTTCCTGCATTATGAGCAAGCTGCTAAAAGAGCGCCTAAGGCAGAGACGTTAAAAGGCTATGTGTGGCCAATAGGAGTGCTCCGATTTGACTCGTGCCTTTGAGTGTGACCAGTGCCGCATCCCAGGTGTGCGATGCCTTGCTGTCAAAGATTACAAATATTGACAAAAATTATAATAGCTGAATGCAATTAAATCTAACAATCATAAAAGGCATGACATGTAAGGGCATATTATTGTGCTTGACTGGCATAAGCTGTAATCAGCTATCAGTACAGCCCTAATAACATCTACTTAAGATGGCTAGCTTTTAGGTGCATTGGCTATCTTGAATAAAAACTTAATAAAAAAATAATAAAAACGAATAAAAACTTTTGATTGAAATAAAAAAACACAGCCAACTTACATTTCAGAAACCGGATCAATTTACATAAATTGTGCAAAGAAACATTTACTTTTTCAACACAGTAAATTTTTCTGCCACAGAGGACAGAGGGTGAGGAAGAAGAGAGGGGAAAGTAGTATGTGAGGGGGTAGGGGGTAATGTGTTGTTATAGTATGTGGGCACGGGGAGGGTGGGGGGGGCAGGGGGGGGGGGGTAATTTGTGGTTATAGTATGTGGGCACTGGGAGTGGATAATGTGTGATACAGGAGGGCACAATGTAATGAATCATCATTTATATGTTGGAATGTTTGTGTTTTCCAAAGCTTATACTGTTCAAAAGTTTTGGATACATTTTTATTCCTGTAAATGAGTTGATAGGGGCCCCAGTGCGCTGCTTTGCCCAGGGCCTACAATGATGGCCCTGCTAATGCCAATATATTAGCAAATAGCATCAATTGAAACACATGTGGACTATATACACATAGTTGTATTTATTAATTTATTATTATTATTATTATTATTATTATTATTAACTAGATATTCTAAATTTATTTACAGAACCCACTTAGCAGTCCACAGTCCAGCTCACAGATGAAGGGGTCAGTGGCTGAGATTGCAATGATTTTTATGTCTACATTTATCTTAAGGTTTAGACATGTGTAATGGGGCTGAGCTTTGTCCAATGCTGTAACACCCACAGGTGCCAAAACATCTGCCTTCAGCAACAAGTACCTGTTCCTCATTCAGGTCCGTATCATTTTTCATCATTGGAAAGACACAAGCTTTTTTGCCCAAACTTCATTTGGCCACCTAGACCATTTGGCAACACATTCAAACACAGATACATATACCTTAACAACATCCACCAGTGTCATCTTTTGGCACATAGCAACAGACTGAAAATTCTGCATTTGCCTGTCCTGCTTTACATGTAGCAGTTTGGTAGCCTCCTTCTTTGCTTCTACAATCTGCAACACCTGAGGACTAGCTGTGCAGTCTGTAAAAAACACCTACATGTTATCTGGTCTGGCAGGGAATTTCAATGTGCCTCCCCTTAGCATCTCACTTTTGACACTAGGTGTGTCTATAAATCTTCTATCTTTTAAAAACCTATTCAACATTAGAAACATAGAAAGCGATGGCAGATAAGAGTCACATGGCCCATCTAGTCTGCCAAGTTGTTTATTCAAACTATACTGACCCTAGACCCTATTTACCCTCAATTTAGTTTAAGATTTAGGATATTCTTATATTTATCCCGAGCATGCATAAACTGTTCTACTGCCTTAACCACCTCAGATGGGGGGTTTTTCCACCTATCAACCACCCATATTGTAAAGTAATTTTTTCGCACATTTGCTCTGCACCTACCACTCTCCAGTTTATATTCATGCCCTTGTGTTCTATTACACCTCTTCCTTTGAAAAATGCCCCCTCCTCTAGCCGGTCACAACCCTTGATATATTTTAGAGCAACTATCTTCTGCTCCAAGCTATATATGTTTAGTTCCTCTAGCCTTTCTTGGTATGATTTGTGACATATGCCATGGACCATTTTAGTTGCTCTTATTTGCACAGTTTCTAATGTATTTATGTATTTCTGCTGACTTCTAGAACTGAACACAGTTTTCTATGTGAGGTCGTACCAACGATCTATAAAGGGGCAACTCTCTTTCTGCTACTAATTCCTCTCCCTATGCAACCAAGCATCTGACTTGCCTTTCTCATTGCTTTGTCACATTGCATTACATTACATTACATAACATATGATAAACAGACAGGTGCAACCATTTACATAATAAATCAGACATCAGTTCTTATAATGCAGAATAGAAGGTAATACAGTAAAACTATCCAATAATCTAAAAATGGTAGCCCCATGATACTTCTGGCTTTTTGGGTTTTAAGCAGAAAAATTAACACAGGAGTAACTGGCTTATGGTGGCCAAACATTCTTAGCGATATTCTCTTTTCAGTGTTTTTGTTTATATATATATATATATATATGTATGCACACAAACACACGTGTTTTTTGTGGAATTATCATACATCAGTATTCATAATGTAGAAAGTAATACAATAAAATTGTTTGACAATCTCAAACTAACTTGATTGCGTAGATTTAAAATCTTGAACTTCTCTGAAATTCTGCTGCTTATTGAATATAGATTATTGCTCTTTCAATGAGGTCCAAAAGAACTGACATACCTCCTATCTGGAGCAAAATGTATTATTAAGTGAATGATTTATTTAAAATCAATATCAAAACAAAATGTTTAATGGAAATAAGTCAGCATAATAATAAATTATTATTATTATTATTATTATATAACAATTTTATAAATTCATTTGAAAGCATTCATTATTATAAAATGTATTTTGAGGTGCATCATCCATTAAAAACAGATTGAAACATCCCAGGAAGTAATTTTCTTCTAGGTTGGAATCAATCCCTACAACTAACTATGCTTCACACACAGCATAATTACAATAAACCCTAATGCATGAGCAAATAGCTCAACAGATTCGTGCCAACATGAACATTTGTTTCATATAAATCTTCAATAATTTGAAGGGGAAAAAATATTCCAATGCAAATATGTTTTAAGGGTAAACCGTTCAATTATTACATACTCTGAAACACACCAATGCAAAAAAAAATGGTAAGTGTAATGATGCACAATGAAACGACTGTATATTTATATTACAAATTAGGATATTTTACAAGCAATGCACTGAAAGTTATGGTTGAACTTGGAACATACTATTTTAGATGTTACTGTTGAAATTTAATATGTATGATTGCTAAATGCTCATCTTGTTAGGGTTATAATCCAGCAGATGGCTACCCAGTGGGTAACCAAGAAAGGTAACTGTATCACTTACACAGAAGCCATTTGGTATCTACAAATATATCACTTGGCAAATATTAACTACTATAAAATGTAAAGTTGTTGTTTTTCTTAGATTCTGAAAAACTTGAAAAAAGATAGCCTGTTACATTAAAGGTATTAAAAATGTGAAGCATTAGACATGGTTCCTTCTCATTACCATGTTTATAGAAAAGTATCCTGTTTATCTTGAAAAAAATGGCAATATGGTATCATTCCATACAGCCTTGTTAATCAATTTTCTCAATCTTTCCAGTAATTATTTTTGTATTGTTTAATTCAATTACCATTTAAAAGAAAAGTTAAAAATAAAAAAAGAAGAAAAAGAAGAAATATTGCTTTACTGACAAACCTTTGCTCTTGTATTTTATAAAAAAAAAAAAAAAAGAGGAAGAGGAAGAAAAGATCTTTAAAAGCAGTGGCTGACTATCTTTAAAAACAGTGGCTGACTATCTTTAAAAACAGTGGCTGACTATATTTGGTAGTGCTGTTTTCTTAAGGAACTGCAATACAGCATGTAAATGTTTTCTTATGTGCCATATGTTACCTGCCCTGATGTGCCTGACAACAGGAATAATACAGCATAATGAACAGTAGAGTGTGGAAATATAAAATAATATATCTATATATTGGTTTTTGGTCTACTAATTGCCTGCCCACTGTTTATCTACTTTATGACAAGCTCTTTTAATTTCCGCTTTTCTAAATGTTTTCCACAATTTAAAACCATTGCTTGGACTTTTTCCAAGAAATACTGGTTAGCTATAAGTTATCCAAAGTTAGCTTACAATTATTAGAAGCATTTTAACAATGCTGAGGGTCTGGGGAGATATTGGTAGAGGTTCTTTAACAATTTATAATCTACAATCCCATTTTAAAATAGAAATCAAATTATAACAAAAATGGAAATTAGTATAAATATAACTTAAATAATAAAATAGATATACAATATTAAAAACTAAAACTATTATGGTAAAATGTTTTACAATACACAAAAAATTTTCTGCAATACTTCCACCATTTATCTACCCTGAATACCCATCTGAAACTATTTGCGTACAGCTAATGTGTGCCCACAACTTGACCTTTGTCTTGGTCACCTGCCGTAAAACTGTTAAGTAATAGCAGAACATTGTAATGTGTGAAAACACTTTCAGCAAATTTATATAAAATTATACAACTTAACAAATGGAGAATTGTACGCAGTTAGCCAGGAGCTAGCACAGATGTGTAAAACGTAATGAGTTATGAAAAAGAGAACCATCATTTTTAAGATTCAAGCAATATTGATTTTTATTTTCAAAAGTCTTGCTCTTTTAGTTGGTTTGCCTCAGCTGCTTGTCAGTTTTAATATTCACAGAGCAGAGTTCCATTATATGTATCCTGCTACAACTGGTCACAGCTTCAGAGAAAGATTGCACAGTGTCCTGAAGATCTGCCTGGGGCATGTTCTGCATTTTAACCTTATGTAAAAAAAAAAAAAAGTACAATTATGACTTTGAAAGTTATATGTACATCATCTTGTAAGATAATCTCACATTTTATAACATGTGCATAGTGACATTTCAGTTTCATTCAAAAACACCAGAAATATCTATAAGCATAGTCATTTCTTGTCACTATGGTGTAGTCAACAATGTCTTTTTTTTTTAAATTTTTTTATTTACCAGCGATCCTTACCGGGTTGAAGCCCTCAGCACACCTAATGTTAAGATATATCACCACCTGCTAGATCTTCTATACTGTTTCTGTCATCTGTTTGACTAAATGGTAGATGGATTATTGTCCTTTTCATCTTGTTTACTTTGAAACAAAGAACCAAGGCCCTCATAGGGCTGCAGGGACAAAAATGGCAGGCATGGGCACATCAGGTATCAGAAGGCTAGGGGGTTAATGGTAGGGCTTAGTTGTTTTGATTTGTGATAGGTTGGGGTGGGGTGGGGTGAGTTAGAGAGCTGAGAGGTGGGGTATGAAATTTTAGGGGTGGAGTTATAGGCAGCACTTCAGGATAGAATTTTCCCTCCCTTAAAGTTATATTTAAATTTGTTTGTATTTTCTGGTCAACCTTTCCTTTTCAGACGGTGCATGGTGGGGCAGTAGCAGTGGGGGTTTAGCGAATATTGGTTGGCGCATGATGTAAGTAGTTGGGTCGGAATTGGGGGGACTGGTCTGGCAACTAGCACAACCCGGTTGTGTTCCAAGGATATCGTGCCCTAGCGGTGAGTCCAGTAGGAACTACCACCTTTCAGGGGTTAGGGTAGACAATTAGAATGGGGAAAGGTCAGTGCTCTTGCTAGAAGACCGGTCTCGAGGGGGCACCAAGTTACAGGCTTATCCATGGTTATGTTCATGTTGTTGTTGGGTTGGGGGAGGGGCTGAAACACCCATCTGCTATTGGGCCACCTAGCCACGCCTGGTTAATTTCACCAATTATATAGTCATCGGTTCTAAGTGGCTAATTAATAAACCATGTGCCCTTTTGAATTGTAGCAATGTCTCCGTGTGTTTATTTCAATAAAGTATGTATGGCTGGATGATGTAGGATGTGGAAAATGCCGTTTGCCGTTTTTACAAGAAAAAATTCCAGAGCAGATAAAAAAACTAAAAAAAAAAAAACAGTTTTATAAGTATAGGTAATATATGATACTAATATGTTGTTTCAAAAATTTAAACCAAATAACTGAGAGAAAAATAAAAAAATCAAGCAAGATTATAAAAGGTTTAAACATTTTTTTTATTGCTGGTGTTGTGTTGCTGGCTGTCAGCCAGATCTTCATGTGTTAGCCTGGGTCCAGGAGTCTAGGCACCCTACTCCTTCTATATCTGCTATATTGCACCATCCAAAAGCAAATGGCATACAGGATAGTATTTAGACTACCAGACATATAGCATATATGTCCGGAGTTTAGCGTTTTTTACTACTGCACATGTGTAGTAAATTTTTTACGTAATCTATATATCTTTCCCTTACGTAGATTGCGTATATGCGGTCTTTAAGACCGCATATACACAATCTTCGTAAGGAAAAGTAAGGTAGTCTGAATATGGTCCACAGTGTGCGGTGGCGTGTGCACCTGCTCGCTCACACTATACCAGGTGATGGTAATTTTATGATAATTGGTACTCAATATAGGTGAAAACAAATTTTTGACGCGTTTCTTCCCTACAGGGATTTCATCAGAAGCATAAAACTATGTTGTCTCGTGAGAGCGCCATTTATAGCTCCAAATTCATTCATCAATCAACACCTGAGGGTCTTTAACCCTTTCAAAGCAATATTATCACGGGGCTTACTTGTAAACTATATAAAAATAGACAAGGAAATGAATAACATTACAACAGAGCAATAAACCGATATTGTATTTAATAAAAAATAGATATAAAAATGGAGACTGTATCAGATAAATAAAAATTTTACATTTTGAAAATAAACTTTAATAAAATGACAAAATTTTATCTTGATGAGAGGTTAAAAGATAATTCTAATTCTCTTAGCTAAACATACAAAGAATAATATACTAACAATTGCATGCTAAATGTTATCTTAATAAGAAGTTTTTATTTTCTTAACCAATAATACAGAAACTATATATCAACAGTAGTACTTTTAGCCGAATATACAGAGAACTATATATCAAATATAGTGCTCCCATATGTTCAAATATAAAGACATAAAGATAAATATACCATATATATCAACTTAGAGGTGAGCAGTAATATGAAACAAGGATAGTCTTTAAAGATATATTGATCTAAAGCGCCTGCTTTATTATTAAAGATAAATATACCATATATATCAACCTAGAGGTGAGCAGTAATATGAAACAAGGATAGTCTTTAAAGCTATATTGCTCTAAAGCGCCTGCTTTATTATTATTATTATTATTATTATTATTATTATTATTATTATGTATGGTAATACATATGAATGCCTTTAATGTAATGCATGTTCAGTTTGTTCATTCACTAAGTTCATATTTACTTTATTTATGTGAGCCAATGAGTTACTACTTCAAAACATCAACAACAAAAATTAGATAATCTCTCCTAAATATAAAGGCAATAATCTAATAACAACAGTTTTAATTAATGGTTGAAATACCTGAAAGATAATAGACAATATGGCAGAAAATTTGTTATAGACCTAAATTCATGTATTTGCTCATTTATAAGTTTTCTATTGGGGGTTTATATAGTAATTAGAGAAAACTTGAAATTACAAAGAAAAAACAGCTTTCTCTCTCCCGTCCAACATTCAGAAGTGACTGAGCCGGATGCTGGGCTGAGGTTTTCCGCTCCTCCCCATCCTTAGCATTCTCTTACAATTTAAGGACTCGATCCAGAGCTGCGCTTCCACCTATTTTTAGGTGTACTACTGCTGTGAGCGCAAATAACTTTCCGGACTCCATGCGCTTCTACCTAATTTTTTTCACTAGCTCAGTGCTGGTGTACGTGTAAAATGGACTGTGTTTTTATTCAACAAATAGCCCTTATTTTACTATAAAAGCATCCCTTCACATTTTTTATATCTCTACTACTATTTCTTTTACATAAAATACAGAATTTTTATTATTTCTTTTTATTAAGCTTGATAAGCAGCTGATTTCTGCATATTCTGGTCAGTTGTTAGTTAATAGATTATAGTAATGTTTTTTAATACTTTAATTTTATACAAGGTGTACAAATAAGTACACCTTGCAGCCTGTACCTATACGCATCAGTTTGCATATTGCAACCAGATTAACCTTTTCTTGATATATATATATTAGTCAGGACTCTTGTGTGATGATATACAATCCATCTTCCCCCGTGATGATGATGATGGGAGCCGAAACAGCTGTTGAAGCAGTGCTGAGTATATAGCCTTGCACTTGTTTAACTCTGTTATGATATTCTCTTCAATTGTCATCATATTATGTTTGTATTTGGATGATTTTGGGGGATTTTTTCATATGTGTGCATACTTGGTTCCTGGCTACATTACTTTTTAAGGTGTTCTACAAGCTCTAGCATTATCCACGACTGTCAGAAAACAGTCTCTGCTCACAAAATCCATAGTATTGATATTTCCTTTACACTTCATAATCTTTGCAAAATAAAAAGCGCACTAGCTCACCTCACTCCACAAATATACTGAGACCAGCATTATAGATTTCATTATAAGTGCACAATCTCCCACACTTTTGGGGAAATCAAAATTGGAGGTTATGTATTGGCATTTATTATTATTATTATCATTTATTTATTTATAAGGTGCTACAAGGTGTCCGCAGCACCGTACAAAATACAACAAAATACAGTACAGACATACAGGGCTCGGATGGACATCAAATGCACAATCTGCCCAAGTTCTCAAGACTCTGTTTCATGACAGTAAAGGGAGGAATAAGAGAGGAATAAGCCTTCCCATGTTCTGCCTCCTGCCATTAAATGTGCGAGATAAAGAATATTGACTTGATTCACATTGGTGAGTAATTTATGCAGTTTGCAGATGTACAGAAATTAATGTAATGTGAAAGATTTCACAGCCATGTGCAACATTTTTAGAAAGCCCATCAAGCTTGTCTTGCACCACCCAGGGTGCAGGGCAGTGGCGTTTTAAGAAGTGAGGGGGCCCACCACAGGGGAAGGGGGGCTCATTTGGCATCTATTTCTTCCCTCCGGAAGATCTTAGAGGAAAGAAATAGATGCCAAAT
>WWET01000645.1:558235-590574 GCA_011038615.1 Limnodynastes dumerilii | reverse complement strand
GTGTGTGTGTGTGTGTGTGTGTGTATATATGTATGTATGTATGTATGTATGTGTGTGTAATATAATATATATATATGTGTGTGTGTGTGTATAAGGTTGCCGCAAGTTATAATTACACCAGCAGTATATGTGTTTTTAGGTTCAGGTTGTTTTAAACTGGATAGTAAGGTTGTTTTGTGTCTTCTTATAATTTAATTACACCAGCAGTATATGTGTTTTTAGGTTCAGGTTGTTTTAAACTGGATAGTAAGGTTGTTTTTTTTTGTGTCTTCACATCTGAGCTAATATATATATATGTGTGTGTGTGTGTATAAGGTTGCCGCAAGTTATAATTACACCAGCAGTATATGTGTTTTTAGGTTCAGGTTGTTTTAAACTGGATAGTAAGGTTGTTTTTTTTTGTGTCTTCTCTTTACATCTGAGCTGAAGAAGCCTGTTGCATCCCTTACAGAGTGCTGACAGTCCTTTCAACTATATTAAGGGGTTTAAATGGGTACAAGATGGTGGCATTCTTCAAAGGAACAGATGTATTAGAACATGAGTGCATGCACTGGGACTGGAGAGGAGTGGGTTTAGAGGAAATGGTAGGAGACATTACTTCACTGAAAATTGGTAGTTGATACATGAAATATCCTCCCATCAAAGGTGGCAGAGGGCAATACAGTAGAAGAATTGGAGATGAACAATTATCCTTAATCTTAAAAACGAAAACAAAGGACAGAATAAACTCTGGCGTTCATGGGTTTATAGAAATAAATAATGGATGGATTGGGGGGGCAGAGTGGTTCTTATCCGCTGTCAAACTTTGTGTCTACTATGAGCCAGTCTAAAGGATGACCCTCAGCCTGATTTAAAGAGCCCTACAGAGAGACATTAAAGAAAAGACCGCAGTTATGCAATCTACGTACAGAAATGGTATGTAGATAGCATAAATACTAGGCATGTGTAGTAGCTCAATTCTTAAAACAACGTAAGCTAGACGAAAACTACTGAACTGCGAATCTGGACCCAGGTTCTCACGTTTTTGCCAAATCTATCTGTACTGGCTAAAAATCAAATCCAATTCAGTATAAGCATTTAATTTTATCCATTGTGTGTGTACATTAGATTAATAATGAATGGTCACTCCATTAAAATAGTCACACATGTTCCTAATATTTTAGCACCATTAATATCTTATCTCTGCGTTATATCATTTTATTCCAAATGATAAGTAATCTGACATTAAGAATGTGCCACTTTTTAAGCATTTTCTTGTAAAAATTATACAAATAATAAACCATCCAAAAGTGGGGCAAAATGGGGTTTATTTTACTTGTATTTGTTTGCTGTAGTGTGCATGAAAATGATAGGAATATGGTTGAATGCGGTTAATATACTTTATTTCCTTTTAATTCAGAAGTTCTAATGCTGCTGTGTTCTCCTGGTCTGCCTGAGGTGAGAGATGATATTGGTGCTCTAGTGACTGGCATTTGTGAAGCCAGTTCAATAACTGAACAGTGTTCTCTGTGGCTCCTGGCCCTCTTACTAGGAGATAATGCAGGAGTGCCAAGAGGGGAATATTTTGTCTTCTGCGATGAGCACACTGTGATCTTAATTCTTTGGTCCTGGGAACACATCCTCTCTTTAAAATTGTGATCCTACGTCCCTGTATCTGGGTTCCTACATTAAAACACTTGAAAAAACAGCAGTGTATTTAAACATGTAGCTTTATACTAATTCTGCCCCATAGGAATTACAAGTTGTCCTTACTGAACACCAAGCATTAATCACCAAAAAATGCAAGGGGTGTGCTGTCATTAAAAGTGCCACACATGCCTCCATTAAGAACCCACAATAGGCATTGACCTGCTTTAGTGGTGTTCATCCTCTCTCTGCCTATCCATGCTGGCTTTCTAGGTGACACTTATGTTGTTGTGGTATTATAGGAGGCTGAAAATAGGAAACGTTGGAGAAAGTGTAGCCATATGGGAGTCAGACTTTTTAAAAGGAAAAATGGACATGTTGCCCATAGCAACCAATCCGATTCTAGCTGACATTCTCTGGTATGTTAAAGTGAGAGCTAGACTCTGATTGGTTAGTGTGGGCATAATCTCCACTTTTCCTTTTTTGAGAAGTTTAGTAAATCTAGCCCCAGGAACTTATTTTCAAATAAGGGATCTCTCTGTCCCACTGAAACTTCTCCATACGATCCCGGGCGCCATATGCAAGTTTTTAGTTGCCATGGCGACCTGAGGCACAAGAATTGCCAAGCCTTAGTGTACACTTAAGCAGGGCACACAGTCACACTGGGGCTTTTCAGCAGATAATCTTTCACACAATCAAGACGGTTTCACCAGATATCTTACCAGTGTGTACTGTCCAAAGATCTCCTAATAGACACAGGACACACTTGCAACAAGCAGAAGATCTTTCCATGGTTGATCTGGCATATTAGGAGCTCCCAAAAAATCACAGACCGTTTCAAAAGATTTTTGAGCATCTTTGGACGGTACACACTGGTGAGATATCTGGTGTAATGGTCTTTTGTGATTGGAACAATCTCCCCCTCCATAATATCAATAGGATAGTGCAAAATGTCGCAGAACATGGGGATTTCTGCTTGTCTCTTCCCATGGATTCAGTGAAACATGTCTCTTTAAGGCCCACATTAAACATAGGACCAGAACAAGGGCCAGTTTTACTAAACTGCGGGAAAGGAAAAGCGGAGATGTTGCCTATAGCAACCAGTCAGATTCTAGCTCTTACTTTCCTATTACATACTGGAGAATGTCAGCTAGAATCTGATTGGTTGCTATGGGCAACAGCTCCACTTTTCCAAACCCGCAGCTTAGAAAATCTGGCCCCAAGACTGAAATGTTTTCTGATCTTACAATATGGATCCGGTCTATAACTATTGAGCGTTTTGGCCACACCTGACTTTATCTTTTCTCCCCTAATGTGACTGTTAAGTCTTCACTACCACATGGTGACAGAGGTATATTGCTAGTGATTGGTGGCAAAGTCTTCTGGAGCGATCATACGTTCAGCATTGCTTGCTCCGCACGGATTCATATACAGTATGTTGAAGGCTGCGACTTACACTTGTTTAACTAATAATAAAAAAAAAAATACCTAATTGTCAAGATGTTGCTTATAGCAACCAGTCAGATTCTAGCTCTCACTTTCCTATTACATACCAGAGAATGTCAGTTAAAATCTGATTGGTTGCTATTGGCAACATCTCCACTTTTCCAAATGCGCAGCTTAGTAAATTTGGCCCCAAGACTCATGCAAATGTTTTCTGATCTTACAATATGGATCCGGTCTATAACTATTGAGCGTTTTGGCCACACTTCACTTTATCTTTTCTCCCCTAATGTGACTGTTAAGTCTTCACTACCACATGGTGACAGAGGTATATTGCTAGTGATTGGTGGCAAAGTCTTCTGGAGCGATCATACGTTCAGCATTGCTTGCTCCGCACGGATTCATATACAGTATGTTGAAGGCTGCGACTTACACTTGTTTAACTAATAATAATAAAAAAAATACCTAATTGTCATAAAAGACACACAAACAAAGCACACAGAAGAAATGACTAAAAAACAAATTGCCTTTACATTTGTGTCTGCAATAAAAGAAAAGTTATTGCATTTTTCCACACAAGAATAATAGCCGACCTAAGGATTGACTTGTTTCCAAGCATTCCTGGCCAAGGAATATACAGTGAGCCGAGTTTACATACTAGGATCATGCCTTATCCCTATTTCACCTTTGACGTCTCCTCAGGTCTTCATGTCTGGTTCTTACAAAACTTGATGATTTAATAGGCTCGGAGGAAGTGAGCAGATACTTTATACGTGAACAGTTCTTGCGGTTAACTTGTTGTATTTTGTTAGGGGGAAGGGGGTCAGGGGAGGCTAGGATTATCTTGAAGGGCCAGAGCTAAAACAATTGCTGATTTCTAATCTTCTCTTTCCTTGCTGTGTACATGGTATGCTGTTCTATTTAATGCACAGGCATAAAAATCACAACAGTCTACACTGGATTTTAAAGCTTCTTTTCACGGCTTTCTGTCTAATAAATGACAGGGCTGTATCATGCAGTTAATGATCTGCATGCTAGGCGGTGGATCAATACATGGTCAGCCGCTGATTGCCTTAATTGACTTTTAAAAATTAACCGAGATTCTACAAGAATCTCAAAGTTGCCGGTGAAGATGTGCCTCCAGAAGATGGTGCTATAGGACAACACCTGGATGGCTGAATATCTCATATGCTTGTCCTAGGGAAGGGGTGGGGAAACTTTTTTTTTTCTGCCAAGGGCCATTTAGATATTTATAAAATCATTTTGAGGGCCATAAAAAATTATCCATTTAAATTTAGCGGCAATATTTGGTCAAAAATTTTATTAAACCGCCCATAATGTGATGGCTGGAAGCTGGTATTGACGATGTTGCTACTCGCACCTTGTTTTCCAGGTTTGCGTCGATCAGTCTTACCCCTTTTCTGTTTTATTTTTTTCCTCCTCTTTGTGTTGCTGCAGTTCCATTGACCACAAATGCTTTTTGGTATTGGTTTTTTGTGAAGGTTTTTTTTTTTTGTCATTTTGTATTTTTTTTTACTTTATGTGAGGTGGTTTTTTTTGTTTTTTTTTGTCTTCATTTTTTGGGTGTTTGCCTGCTATCTGTCTGAGGGCTGGACCATATGATTCCCCACCCCTGTCCTAGAGCATCAGACTCTTTAACGCTATTTTTAGCAAAATTACGGGCGATTTTTTTAAAATTGTATTTATTTATTTTTCCTATTCATTTATTTTTTTAGCGTTAAAAATACGCAGTTTTTTTAACGATATCGTTAATTTAAAATTCGCCCCTATGAGAGGTGCAGATTTTTAACGATGCCCCGTCTTGTGCCCCGACAGGGCATGCTGATGCATGTAGAACTACAAGCATCAGCATGTCCATGGATGCCGGAGGCCGCTGCGCAAAACAAAAATCGGCCGTCTGCTCTTTTTGCGCAGCGGTAAAAAACTATTGAATTTCCGAATTTTTATCGGTAAATAGCCGGCGAAGGCGTCAGATTTTTTCCGACACAATATTTTTGAAAATACCACCGACAATTGAATCTGGCCCTGTGAATTCAGGGTACAGTCATAAATCGACCTGTTATTTCTTAATGTAAATACTGAAGTAAAGTTATATAATGGAGGATTCCAGTTTATTTTAGTCTAGTTCAGTCACTGTTTCTCTCAATCTTGAGCCGTTCCTCTGTGTTGCATAGAGAGGTATTCCCTCGCATGTAATAAGGGATCTCAGCTTCTGAGGATCATCGGCTAAACCATACAATTGTGGTTGTTAACGGAAACCCAACATTAAGGATTAGAGATGTGCTATGAAACCTTTTCTATTATGGTCAGGAGTTCTTCCATTCACCGCTAATTGTTTTAATGTACACAGCAGCGCTGGCCCTCAACCCTAACATTAGTGACCGCCGAGGGGTAAACGATTTGCTTGGCTGCAGTAATGGAGCCACATGGCTTTATATGCACCATCTCTGCTAACTTTCTAAACGTGTGGAGCGGGCAAATGGGGGTGTAGTCCTCGTCCGTAAATCCGTGCCTGCCAATCAGTGTTACGATCAAACCATATCTGGATTAGTTAATGAGGGTTTGTTTTCAAGCCTTTACCTGGGAAAGCGTTGTATGAATTGCTTCACCTGAACCACGACATCAGAAATAAATCTAATAGTTTGTACCTTTTCGTGCTTCGTAGAGTTTTCCTACAGAGACCTTATCAGTACACAGCTAGAAATGTCCATTTAATGAGTGATCTCTGAGCTGGATTCCTGCCATCCCCTTTCAACTTCAGCTTAAGGGGGAGGGAGATGGGGACATTTTGTAGTATAGCCCTCGGATTTACTTGTAAGTTATGATGTATTATTGAGCAGCTTTCTCCAGCTGTAAAGTGTGCAGCTTATAATTGCTGCATGTCGGTCACTCCCTAAGTGTGCCTGCCGGTGCGTGTGTGCTTAAATGTTACTAATTCATCTTAAAACCTGCAATATGCAAACAGAGAAATGTCAGCAGGCAAACCCAGCGCACTTACAGCAGCAGAGAGAATGTCACAGGGACTGGGGAATGCTGGGATCTTTAGGCCTCAAACCTCCATACAAAAACTGAATATTAGAGGGAACAAGCAAATGTGTTTTATTTCTTATCTGGCGGAACTTTAGACTCACCAACACAGTCACAGATTATTTTCTCCTAAAGAGTATGGGCTGGATCCAGACTTAAGTAAGTGCTGAAATGAGTTACTCCTGGACTAAACCATGTTGATTGCAGGGGGAGTCAAGCAGGAGTAACTAATTTCAAGCACTTAATTAAGTCTGGATCCAGCCCAATGTTACCAGGAACTTCTAAAAAGGAAAAGTGTCCACGTTGCTCATTGTAGCCAATCAGGAAAATGGCTTTCATTTAGCACATATTCATAATGACTAAATCTGATTGAACGCTATGGGTAACACATAGTTTGTCTTTGTAAGAACCCTTAAATATACCCCAAGTGTGTTCATCGCTTGTTCTGATTGATGAGGAAAGTGACGTTTTTTGTTTTCATGCTTAAAATATCAAAATACGTTATTTTTTCCCTCCATTGGACCGATGTTATTAACGTGTGTGTGTGTGTGTGTGTGTGTGTGTGTGTGTGTATAAATGTGAAAAAAAATTTTTTATTTAAAAAAATAAAATAAAAATAATAGGAGTGCTGGTTGTGGAATTTTTTCACGTTTATTCATATGCTTGTTTTTACCGTGCACCTGTACAGATCTACATGGATTATGTTCAGTGAGTGCTTGCTGGACCCATTTATTTGGATCCTCTTGTTTGATGTAGATATAGATATATTTATATTGGGTTTTTTTGTTGTTTTTTTTGCAAGTTGATGTGAACCAGATGTTGATGGATTCTGTTTGTGTTGTCTTTTGTAGCATGACCCACTGATGGTCGTTGAGTTGAAAACTGTAACAATCGTTGGTTTGGTAGTGACTTTAGGGAATGACACTGACATTTTCTAATAACAGCAGAAACCTTGGAACGATAGAAAACGACGTCTCTCAAATAACACACATCAGTCTTGTTGGGGATGTTTCTCTGCATCTTTCTTTATGGTTTCTCTGTCTGCAGAACTTGTTAGAAAGCTGTAGTGGAAGTTGAGCTTGTGTGTGAGTGTGTGAGTGTGTGAGTGTGTGAGTGTGTGAGTGTGTGAGTGTGTGAGTGTGTGAGTGTGTGAGTGTGTGAGTGTGTGAGTGTGGTGTAACTGTATTCGCTCATATCGGTACTAGTGTATTGGTGGAGCACTACTGGGTGTTAGATGGAATAATGTCTTGTCAAGGACACTATCAAGATGTGAATTGAGTCTTAAAAACTAATTGATATAAAATAACTAAACTCTAAAATGCAATATTACTTATTTTAATGCTCCCTAGAAGCTGATGGGTATGTCATGCTGGATAGTGAAGCGATGTCGTAGATGGGAATGGGGACTGGTGGGAAAAGCCTTATTTGTCAGTCTTTGTAGAACAACGTGTGACTCAAGTGTTGTGAAACTACAAGTCCCATGATGCTTTGCCAGGTATTGGTTCCACCTATCTTGTTGGAGCATGCTGGGAGTTTTAGTTTCATTAACACCTGGAATGCCAAAAGTTGCCCATGTCTGTCATAGAAGGGCACGTATGGTGTGGAAGCTGGGAGGGATTGGACAATAGGCTGTATAAATAGATTTTCTGACTATTGATCATTTTTCTTTTTGTGTTTGCAGATTTTGGATCTTTCTTTGATTTAGAAAATGACCTTCCCGATGAATTAATTCCCAATGGAGATCTAAACCTCCTGAGCTCTGGTGGGGGCCTGGGACAGGATGCGGTATCCCAAAACAAGCAGCTTTCCGATCTCCTCCGTGGAGGAAATCCAGGACTGGGCGCCGGCATGGGAAGGGGAGGCTCCGGTAGTCCTGTGCAACAAAGTATGGGAGGTCAGGGCCAACAAAACAGCCCAGGACTTGGCAACATGGGTGGCCTCAACAAGAGCCCGCTCAACCAAGGACTGTCTGCCACGCCTCCATCTGGGTTAAACAAGCAATCGGCAGGCACGCCTGGCCCATCCGTTCCCACCGGCCAATCACAGAAGCAAGTGGGCATGGTGGCGGGCAGTCCTGCCGCTCCACAAGCCACCGCAGGTATCTGCATGAACTCGAACTTCAACCAAGGGCATCAAGCGCTGCTGAATAACAACGCTGGGCATACACTAATGAGCCAAGGCCAGGCCGCACAGGGACAGGTTCTAAATGGCTCGCTGGGCCCAGGCAGCAGAGGCCGGGGAGCAAGCTTACAGTACAACTCTCCTTCCTTGCAAACGAACCCTGGCAGTGTCCTCGCCGAAACATTGTCACAGGGGACCGCGACTATGCCGACCCACACGGGATTGACCACTGCTCAGACAGGACCCATGACCAAAGTACGTACTCCTTCTGTTACTTCTATGCTCTGAGAATGTTTCCCGTGTGAGCTATATAGGCTCTCTTTAATGTCGTTTTTACACGTGGCTGGTATAAAGACTGGGTGTTCTTGTTCTATAGAACCGTTCTTTAAATAGTTAAAAATAAATAAATAAAATAAAAATAACCTTGTTCTGGTTACAGAATAATCTATTTTAATGCATAAATAGTTGTGTTTTGAGGCTTGCGCCACCAGACCCCCCACATTAAGAGATACGATTGGGGCGGTATGGATAGAAATCGGCTCGTTAATGAAAGCGACAGAGCCAAATAAACCGACCAATCACAGAGCATTGTTGATCACATTCCATAAGACTCATCAGTACCGTGGTCCGGATTTAGACCGCGCTTACGCAATCTACGTACAGAAAGGGTACGTAGATAGTGTAAAAAGGCTACTAGGCATGCGCAGTAGCTCAATTCTTAACGTACGTAAGACGAAAACTACGGAACTGTGAATCCGGACCTGTGTGTGTAAATGTAGGATCCTGTCATTGTTTTTTTTATTCTGGGTTAGATATCGTATCTCTAGGGCACAAAGCTTCTTAGGAAACCCCCTTATTTGTTGACGGAGTTCTCTACTACTTTGCAGCATGGGTCAATGCCATGTGTTGCGTTTGTAATATCTGCTTTATATTGGGTTCCATCTGTGCGGTCTCTATAAAACACTGCTGATTATCATACGCTTGGTAGTGCGTTGGCTTAGAACAGGTGTAAGCGATGTTTGGTGCTCTGGTAATTGAGGAAACATGACTCCCAGAATGCTCCAATAGCATAGACATTGCTGATATTTGGCAACGCAGATTTATATGTTCACAACACCTGGAGCGTTGCAGGTTGCTTGTTGCCGGCTACAAGGAATGACACTGTGAAGCTAGCAGGGAGGTTGCATCATTAGGCAGAGATCCCCTGGTAGAGCGATTGGTCATGCTTGTTTTAGCAATGCTTGCCGACGAGCACGTTCAGATGACTGGCTTACTGGCCGGTGCAATGCTCTCCTGCAAGGTTTTTCATTTCATGCATCGCTGCTATAAAAGACATGAGTGAGGAGCACGGAAAGTGGGAACCAGCAGTCCCTGGGCCTGATCCAGAGTTACACTTATACCCTTATTTACAGTACAAGTGTAGGCCTGAGCAATGCCATGCTGAACTGCAAGGGGGGCAAACTTACATTGTGACAGCAGAATTAGAATTGAGAGGTGAAGTTTCTTAGCTAAACTCTAATGCATAGCTTAAACCTTAATCTTTGCTGTATTTGAGTTCTATGTGCAAAAGTAAAGTATCTTCCCTGCATTTAAAAGAATTCAAATTAATGAGCACCAATTAGCTTACAAAATGGTTTAGCCGAGCTGCCACTTCACTTGTTTTGCCCTTACTCCCAATCTCTGATCAGCCCCTTGTGAACAGAGGACACTAGATTTTGTCCAATGCAGATAGCTCAATATACATTAAGCATTGAGCTGCTGGGCTCTCGGAAGAACTCTGATTGGATGAATTTACATAGAATGTGACTGCAGATAAGAACCACTTGGCCCATCTCGTCTGCCCGTTTTAACCTAACACCCTGTACGATCCCATAGCTCTTTGTAAGAATATCTTTAAGAGGAGTTTAAATTGCTGTACTGCATTAGCCTTCACCACCTGTGTGGCTATTCCACTTGCCATCCTACCCTCAAATTTACTCTGGATCTACTTGCCTCCAGTGCATGTCCTATCATATCTCCCCTGGCCATTCTCTGCTCCAAGCTATACATGTTACTTCCTCCATTTGGTCTCTGTATGGTGTGTGACACAGGCCAGGCACCAGTTTAGTTGCTCTTCTTTGCAGTCTCTAATGTATTCATGTCCTTCTGGAGATACAGCCTCCAGAACTGAACACCGTGTTCCAGGTGAGTCCGCACCAAGTGATGTTACTGCTTCTCTCTTTCTGTTACTAATTCTTCTCCCTATACAACCAAGCATCTGACTTGCCTTTCTCATTGCTTTGTTACATTGCTTGGCTACCTTTAGGTCACATGACATAGTAACTCCTATATCCCTTTCCACTTCGGTTCGCAATGTAGTTTGTAGCCACACTATTGGTACACAGAGGTTTACCACTACACATATACAGCAAAAACGAAAACCCTCAAACCTTTCATGATACTGTATATCTCTAGCTGTGCTTTATTAGTAACATGGGAATGGATAAAGGTTCTGTAGCATTACAGTGCAGCGGGGTATAACTTCCGTGTGAAGCTATATCAGTGGGATTCCCTGCTGCCTTCTCTGTCTCCTCGTTGTGTTTTGTGGTTTTTACATGCTGGTGGCTTGCATTGTGCTTGCTTTGAAGCGGTTAGCTTGTGTTGTGCTATAAACTGTATAGGTGACAGTCATCACTATTGACGGGGTTACCCTTCACTGAGGCGTCTGGTAAGTTATGTCTGTGCAAGCTGCTGTCGGAAATATGCATTATATACCCACAGTGGGTCTGAGCCATAGAGATCTGCTTATTGCAGTAGACTGTTCATTTCAATCTTTCCGCTTTGCAATGAATGGGCTGTTTAAGTAAATTCAAAAAGCTCTACCAGTACAGTAAATAATAATAATTATTATGGTTCCAGTGTAATTTTACAGGATTTCTAAAATATTTTTATATGCATATTGTGAAAAATACTTTTTTTTTTTTGTCCAACCAAAAATATATATCCATTTGGATATCAGACTTGTTACTCACAGAGAATGAAGAATCACTTAGTGGAGACACACATCTATACCCAATTATCAGTGTTTTCATACTAGTTGGCATAGGAGTGTCTGAGCATTTAGTCCCTGTGCTGATTACATTGTGAGAGGGACCTGTTTGTGGTAGGTAGAAAGAGAGACCTTTTAGAGCTGTATATTCAGTTCTGTTACCCAATCATTTCAAGGCCCTAATGATTTCAGTGGAGATTCCTCATTTAGTACATGGGCTATAAACCTCTGATAAAACAGCACAATGCTAACACTGTGCGTATGTACATTATTCTCCTCCTAAAGATCATGCTACATTGTAAAATGCTTTTACACACACAAACTAAAAAAACCGTGACAAAATATCACAGTATGGACACATGGACCTGTATAATAGATTTCATTTTCACTTAATAAATATATAGATTCGTTTACCATTTAAAGAGCAGTGGTAATAATGGCACTTTCCCTGGTGACTTCTAAATTCCTCTGCCGCTTAAAGTATTATATTGGTCATTGGTGCAATAGCGTTAGAAGCCGTCATTGATTGGCTGTCTGACTAATCACATGGTTCTTTTGTGTTAAGTGGACACTGCAATGTTTATATATTAGAAGTGCATTGCTTCAGTAAAGCTAGCATTTGGTTGGGTGGCAATAGACTATAAATGGGGTTCTTGAACCTTGCAGCCGTGACTACTTTAGAGTTTACCCAGGGCTCCCGGTAGTAGTCTTTAAATTGTGCATTTGTATACGCGTTGTATATTATGGTTTACCATGTGCACACAAGTATATTATTAGCGTGTTTGTGTTGAAGGGAAAGCTCAAAAAAAATAAAATCCATAAATAAAATCTTCTACCCTATTATATAGGGAGGTCGCACAGGTAGAATATTATATAGGGAGGTCGCACAGGTAGAATATTATATAGGGAGGTCGCACAGGTAGAATATTATATAGGGAGGTCGCACAGGTAGAATATTATATAGGGAGGTCGCACAGGTAGAATATTATATAGGGAGGTCGCACAGGTAGAATATTATATAGGGACGTCGCACAGGTAGAATATTATATAGGGACGTCGCACAGGTAGAATATTATATAGGGAGGTCGCACAGGTAGAATATTATATAGGGAGGTCGCACAGGTAGAATATTATATAGGGAGGTTGCACAGGTAGAATATTATATAGGGAGGTTGCACAGGTAGAATATTATATAGGGAGGTTGCACAGGTAGAATATTATATAGGGAGGTCGCACAGGTAGAATATTATATAGGGAGGTCGCACAGGTAGAATATTATATAGGGAGGTCGCACAGGTAGAATATTATATAGGGAGGTCGCACAGGTAGAATATTATATAGGGAGGTCGCACAGGTAGAATATTATATAGGGAGGTCGCACAGGTAGAATATTATATAGGGAGGTCGCACAGGTAGAATATTATATAGGGAGGTCGCACAGGTAGAATATTATATAGGGAGGTCGCACAGGTAGAATATTATATAGGGAGGTCGCACAGGTAGAATATTATATAGGGAGGTCGCACAGGTAGAATATTATATAGGGAGGTCGCACAGGTAGAATATTATATAGGGAGGTCGCACAGGTAGAATATTATATAGGGAGGTCGCACAGGTAGAATATTATATAGGGAGGTCGCACAGGTAGAATATTATATAGGGAGGTCGCACAGGTAGAATATTATATAGGGAGGTCGCACAGGTAGAATATTATATAGGGAGGTCGCACAGGTAGAATATTATATAGGGAGGTCGCACAGGTAGAATATTATATAGGGAGGTCGCACAGGTAGAATATTATATAGGGAGGTCGCACAGGTAGAATATTATATAGGGAGGTCGCACAGGTAGAATATTATATAGGGAGGTCGCACAGGTAGAATATTATATAGGGAGGTCGCACAGGTAGAATATTATATAGGGAGGTCGCACAGGTAGAATATTATATAGGGAGGTCGCACAGGTAGAATATTATATAGGGAGGTCGCACAGGTAGAATATTATATAGGGAGGTCGCACAGGTAGAATATTATATAGGGAGGTCGCACAGGTAGAATATTATATAGGGAGGTCGCACAGGTAGAATATTATATAGGGAGGTCGCACAGGTAGAATATTATATAGGGAGGTCGCACAGGTAGAATATTATATAGGGAGGTCGCACAGGTAGAATATTATATAGGGAGGTCGCACAGGTAGAATATTATATAGGGAGGTCGCACAGGTAGAATATTATATAGGGAGGTCGCACAGGTAGAATATTATATAGGGAGGTCGCACAGGTAGAATATTATATAGGGAGGTCGCACAGGTAGAATATTATATAGGGAGGTCGCACAGGTAGAATATTATATAGGGAGGTCGCACAGGTAGAATATTATATAGGGAGGTCGCACAGGTAGAATATTATATAGGGAGGTCGCACAGGTAGAATATTATATAGGGAGGTCGCACAGGTAGAATATTATATAGGGAGGTCGCACAGGTAGAATATTATATAGGGAGGTCGCACAGGTAGAATATTATATAGGGAGGTCGCACAGGTAGAATATTATATAGGGAGGTCGCACAGGTAGAATATTATATAGGGAGGTCGCACAGGTAGAATATTATATAGGGAGGTCGCACAGGTAGAATATTATATAGGGAGGTCGCACAGGTAGAATATTATATAGGGAGGTCGCACAGGTAGAATATTATATAGGGAGGTCGCACAGGTAGAATATTATATAGGGAGGTCGCACAGGTAGAATATTATATAGGGAGGTCGCACAGGTAGAATATTATATAGGGAGGTCGCACAGGTAGAATATTATATAGGGAGGTCGCACAGGTAGAATATTATATAGGGAGGTCGCACAGGTAGAATATTATATAGGGAGGTCGCACAGGTAGAATATTATATAGGGAGGTCGCACAGGTAGAATATTATATAGGGAGGTCGCACAGGTAGAATATTATATAGGGAGGTCGCACAGGTAGAATATTATATAGGGAGGTCGCACAGGTAGAATATTATATAGGGAGGTCGCACAGGTAGAATATTATATAGGGAGGTCGCACAGGTAGAATATTATATAGGGAGGTCGCACAGGTAGAATATTATATAGGGAGGTCGCACAGGTAGAATATTATATAGGGAGGTCGCACAGGTAGAATATTATATAGGGAGGTCGCACAGGTAGAATATTATATAGGGAGGTCGCACAGGTAGAATATTATATAGGGAGGTCGCACAGGTAGAATATTATATAGGGAGGTCGCACAGGTAGAATATTATATAGGGAGGTCGCACAGGTAGAATATTATATAGGGAGGTCGCACAGGTAGAATATTATATAGGGAGGTCGCACAGGTAGAATATTATATAGGGAGGTCGCACAGGTAGAATATTATATAGGGAGGTCGCACAGGTAGAATATTATATAGGGAGGTCGCACAGGTAGAATATTATATAGGGAGGTCGCACAGGTAGAATATTATATAGGGAGGTCGCACAGGTAGAATATTATATAGGGAGGTCGCACAGGTAGAATATTATATAGGGAGGTCGCACAGGTAGAATATTATATAGGGAGGTCGCACAGGTAGAATATTATATAGGGAGGTCGCACAGGTAGAATATTATATAGGGAGGTCGCACAGGTAGAATATTATATAGGGAGGTCGCACAGGTAGAATATTATATAGGGAGGTCGCACAGGTAGAATATTATATAGGGAGGTCGCACAGGTAGAATATTATATAGGGAGGTCGCACAGGTAGAATATTATATAGGGAGGTCGCACAGGTAGAATATTATATAGGGAGGTCGCACAGGTAGAATATTATATAGGGAGGTCGCACAGGTAGAATATTATATAGGGAGGTCGCACAGGTAGAATATTATATAGGGAGGTCGCACAGGTAGAATATTATATAGGGAGGTCGCACAGGTAGAATATTATATAGGGAGGTCGCACAGGTAGAATATTATATAGGGAGGTCGCACAGGTAGAATATTATATAGGGAGGTCGCACAGGTAGAATATTATATAGGGAGGTCGCACAGGTAGAATATTATATAGGGAGGTCGCACAGGTAGAATATTATATAGGGAGGTCGCACAGGTAGAATATTATATAGGGAGGTCGCACAGGTAGAATATTATATAGGGAGGTCGCACAGGTAGAATATTATATAGGGAGGTCGCACAGGTAGAATATTATATAGGGAGGTCGCACAGGTAGAATATTATATAGGGAGGTCGCACAGGTAGAATATTATATAGGGAGGTCGCACAGGTAGAATATTATATAGGGAGGTCGCACAGGTAGAATATTATATAGGGAGGTCGCACAGGTAGAATATTATATAGGGAGGTCGCACAGGTAGAATATTATATAGGGAGGTCGCACAGGTAGAATATTATATAGGGAGGTCGCACAGGTAGAATATTATATAGGGAGGTCGCACAGGTAGAATATTATATAGGGAGGTCGCACAGGTAGAATATTATATAGGGAGGTCGCACAGGTAGAATATTATATAGGGAGGTCGCACAGGTAGAATATTATATAGGGAGGTCGCACAGGTAGAATATTATATAGGGAGGTCGCACAGGTAGAATATTATATAGGGAGGTCGCACAGGTAGAATATTATATAGGGAGGTCGCACAGGTAGAATATTATATAGGGAGGTCGCACAGGTAGAATATTATATAGGGAGGTCGCACAGGTAGAATATTATATAGGGAGGTCGCACAGGTAGAATATTATATAGGGAGGTCGCACAGGTAGAATATTATATAGGGAGGTCGCACAGGTAGAATATTATATAGGGAGGTCGCACAGGTAGAATATTATATAGGGAGGTCGCACAGGTAGAATATTATATAGGGAGGTCGCACAGGTAGAATATTATATAGGGAGGTCGCACAGGTAGAATATTATATAGGGAGGTCGCACAGGTAGAATATTATATAGGGAGGTCGCACAGGTAGAATATTATATAGGGAGGTCGCACAGGTAGAATATTATATAGGGAGGTCGCACAGGTAGAATATTATATAGGGAGGTCGCACAGGTAGAATATTATATAGGGAGGTCGCACAGGTAGAATATTATATAGGGAGGTCGCACAGGTAGAATATTATATAGGGAGGTCGCACAGGTAGAATATTATATAGGGAGGTCGCACAGGTAGAATATTATATAGGGAGGTCGCACAGGTAGAATATTATATAGGGAGGTCGCACAGGTAGAATATTATATAGGGAGGTCGCACAGGTAGAATATTATATAGGGAGGTCGCACAGGTAGAATATTATATAGGGAGGTCGCACAGGTAGAATATTATATAGGGAGGTCGCACAGGTAGAATATTATATAGGGAGGTCGCACAGGTAGAATATTATATAGGGAGGTCGCACAGGTAGAATATTATATAGGGAGGTCGCACAGGTAGAATATTATATAGGGAGGTCGCACAGGTAGAATATTATATAGGGAGGTCGCACAGGTAGAATATTATATAGGGAGGTCGCACAGGTAGAATATTATATAGGGAGGTCGCACAGGTAGAATATTATATAGGGAGGTCGCACAGGTAGAATATTATATAGGGAGGTCGCACAGGTAGAATATTATATAGGGAGGTCGCACAGGTAGAATATTATATAGGGAGGTCGCACAGGTAGAATATTATATAGGGAGGTCGCACAGGTAGAATATTATATAGGGAGGTCGCACAGGTAGAATATTATATAGGGAGGTCGCACAGGTAGAATATTATATAGGGAGGTCGCACAGGTAGAATATTATATAGGGAGGTCGCACAGGTAGAATATTATATAGGGAGGTCGCACAGGTAGAATATTATATAGGGAGGTCGCACAGGTAGAATATTATATAGGGAGGTCGCACAGGTAGAATATTATATAGGGAGGTCGCACAGGTAGAATATTATATAGGGAGGTCGCACAGGTAGAATATTATATAGGGAGGTCGCACAGGTAGAATATTATATAGGGAGGTCGCACAGGTAGAATATTATATAGGGAGGTCGCACAGGTAGAATATTATATAGGGAGGTCGCACAGGTAGAATATTATATAGGGAGGTCGCACAGGTAGAATATTATATAGGGAGGTCGCACAGGTAGAATATTATATAGGGAGGTCGCACAGGTAGAATATTATATAGGGAGGTCGCACAGGTAGAATATTATATAGGGAGGTCGCACAGGTAGAATATTATATAGGGAGGTCGCACAGGTAGAATATTATATAGGGAGGTCGCACAGGTAGAATATTATATAGGGAGGTCGCACAGGTAGAATATTATATAGGGAGGTCGCACAGGTAGAATATTATATAGGGAGGTCGCACAGGTAGAATATTATATAGGGAGGTCGCACAGGTAGAATATTATATAGGGAGGTCGCACAGGTAGAATATTATATAGGGAGGTCGCACAGGTAGAATATTATATAGGGAGGTCGCACAGGTAGAATATTATATAGGGAGGTCGCACAGGTAGAATATTATATAGGGAGGTCGCACAGGTAGAATATTATATAGGGAGGTCGCACAGGTAGAATATTATATAGGGAGGTCGCACAGGTAGAATATTATATAGGGAGGTCGCACAGGTAGAATATTATATAGGGAGGTCGCACAGGTAGAATATTATATAGGGAGGTCGCACAGGTAGAATATTATATAGGGAGGTCGCACAGGTAGAATATTATATAGGGAGGTCGCACAGGTAGAATATTATATAGGGAGGTCGCACAGGTAGAATATTATATAGGGAGGTCGCACAGGTAGAATATTATATAGGGAGGTCGCACAGGTAGAATATTATATAGGGAGGTCGCACAGGTAGAATATTATATAGGGAGGTCGCACAGGTAGAATATTATATAGGGAGGTCGCACAGGTAGAATATTATATAGGGAGGTCGCACAGGTAGAATATTATATAGGGAGGTCGCACAGGTAGAATATTATATAGGGAGGTCGCACAGGTAGAATATTATATAGGGAGGTCGCACAGGTAGAATATTATATAGGGAGGTCGCACAGGTAGAATATTATATAGGGAGGTCGCACAGGTAGAATATTATATAGGGAGGTCGCACAGGTAGAATATTATATAGGGAGGTCGCACAGGTAGAATATTATATAGGGAGGTCGCACAGGTAGAATATTATATAGGGAGGTCGCACAGGTAGAATATTATATAGGGAGGTCGCACAGGTAGAATATTATATAGGGAGGTCGCACAGGTAGAATATTATATAGGGAGGTCGCACAGGTAGAATATTATATAGGGAGGTCGCACAGGTAGAATATTATATAGGGAGGTCGCACAGGTAGAATATTATATAGGGAGGTCGCACAGGTAGAATATTATATAGGGAGGTCGCACAGGTAGAATATTATATAGGGAGGTCGCACAGGTAGAATATTATATAGGGAGGTCGCACAGGTAGAATATTATATAGGGAGGTCGCACAGGTAGAATATTATATAGGGAGGTCGCACACCTGTATGTCTGTACTGTATATTATTATGTACTATGCTGTCCATCCCTGCTCTGTATGTTTATATTGTATTTTGTATGGCGCCTTATAAATAACTTATTATTTTAAGTTCTCCCCAAAGTATTAGGCTACTGCACGTATAGTTAACACCCAAAACTTAGTTAAAATTTAAAGCTGTTAAATGTGTGTGGAGCGATTGCCTATAGCAACCAATCAGATGCTAGCTATATTCTCTTCTGCATTCCATTACATGATATTTTAGTAGAAGATTGGATTGTCCTGTTCTCGTTCTCCGGCTGTCACAGTATCTAGTATGGCTACTCTGTGAGCCTGTAATGCATTTCAGTATTCTAGAAGCAAAGATTAGAAATGGTTTTTTAATGATTACATGCTACTATGCCTTATATCAAACAATTAAGTGTCCGTGTCTCTGCCATGGCTGGACAATTAGTTCTTAATTTAATAGCTCGACTTATTCGTATTGTGTTTATTGGCTAAATCTTTGATTTTATTATCGTGATGCTAAACCTGAAAATTCCTCATTCATTATCCAGCGTGTGCATGTGTGTGTGTAACCTCTGGCTCTCGTGTGATGAGCCTCCTGTGTTTCTTGTTCACGTCCTGTAATCTACCAATCATGACCTATGTCTCCTCTTCCTACCTCAGCTCTCCTGGGATCCCCTTCCAGTGGAGTCCAAAACCCTATAGGGGGAGTGGGTGGCAGCCAACAGACGGCTCCAACCCTCAGTAGCCCCAACCCCATTGATCCCAGCTCCATGCAGAGGGCATATGCCGCACTGGGTCTTCCCTATGGTAACCAGTCTCAGGGCCCTGGGCAGCAGCCAACACAGCCTCAAGTCCATCAGCAGATCCGTGGCATCAACGCTCTGGGTGAGTGCCTGAGGCGAGCAGACGCTTTCGTGTCTGTGCACTGTTTCTTCTAATATGTTTCATTGCACCCAAGAGTATGTGTGTGTGGTGATCAGTAATGGCTTGCTCTGTGTGTTCAGGTGGTAGTCAGATAAACCTGTCCGCTGGAGGGCTGTCTGCTGAACAGCAAAGCAACCTGATCAGTGAAGCTGCTCTTCCCACTGCCCTGGCAAACACAAAGTAAGTGAAATCTCTGCACAGCTATAATGCATGGATATCTGCAATCCACTAGTACAGGCCTGACTCTCCTCGGTGTCATGAAACTACAAGTCCCAGCATGCTTTAACTGCATAGGCATAGCTAATACCCCACAAAGCATGCTGGGATGTGTAGAATCTCCACACCTGGAGAGCCATGGGTGGGACAGGCCTGGTAGAGAGGATATATAGATCTAAGAACGTGTATGTATAATAAAATGAACAGCTTATGCAGGCACACTGGGGGCATTTGCCATAGATTCTGTGGGTACTTCCTGGGTGTGTTGGTATGATGCTTCTGCTGGCAGCGGTGCTGTGTCACCACATGATCTCCAGTGCTCACCTTTTACCAGATTCTTATAAGTTTGACATTTTGGTTGCAGGATACTGATAAGGTAATGGCGGTGCTGGGTGTCTCCAGTGTTCCTCATGGGATGACATGCTTCAGCAGATGTACAGAGAGACTAGAGGAAGTAAACCTGTATAGCTTGGAGAAGGGACGGGGGGGATATGCTTTCACATATATACAGGAGGGGCATACATCTAAAGAGATGTATTAGAGACAAGGGCATGTGTATAATCTGGAGGGTGGCAGGTTCAGAGGAAATGTGTTAGGATTTGAAAGGTTACTGGAATAGGGGGTAGAGGTTAACACAATAGAAAAAATAAAAATACGCTTAGTATAAATATAGTGGTATGCAAAATCGAAAACAAATTGAGTCATTTAGGGTCTTGGGTCAATGTGATTTGAAAAAATAAAATTAGAGAAATACTTAGACATAAGTTGCTCTTATCTGCCGTCAGTCTTTATTTTCTATGGATTTTAGGTTAAAAGAAAAGAATGTTACTGTGCTCGTTTCTTTGCTATATGTATTTATGGAGACTTATATTTTCTATGAAAGCGCTGTGTAATAGATAATTTCTTACCATTGCAGTTCATTGTTGAACGATGGCAATAGTCCCAGTAACGTCGGCAATTTAGGCACCATGCCCACTGCCGCTCCTCCGTCTACGACAGGCGTGAGGAAAGCCTGGCATGAACACGTGACTCAGGATCTGCGAAATCATCTTGTCCATAAACTGTAAGTAAAACTTTTATCTGACTTGAAACATGATCAGACTTACATTGCTTTGAAGAATAAACTGAATATTAACCGCTTACTCCTCATCTCAGTGTCCAAGCCATTTTCCCTACCCCGGACCCAGCGGCCCTGAAAGATCGGCGAATGGAAAACCTCGTTGCTTATGCACGAAAAGTTGAGGGGGATATGTATGAGTCGGCCAATAGCAGAGTACGTATTACCAGTCATACGTTGTATTATTTGAGATTTGCTTCTGCATCTCTTATCTGTTCAGCTTCAAGAAGCATGGCGAAAAGGTTCACAAATCTTTTGTTGTATCCAGGATGAATACTACCATTTACTGGCTGAAAAAATCTATAAGATCCAAAAGGAACTGGAAGAGAAGAGGCGGTCCCGCCTGCAAAAGCAAGGCATTCTGGGTAATCAGGCGACCTTACAGACACCAGGAACCCAGGCTCCGAATCTTCCGCAGGCAGCTGCTGCTCTGGGCCAAGCTCAGCCTGTCCGACCAGCCAGTAAGTCCATGATAATAAATATTAAAGGTTGTTTTGGACAGTTCCCCGTTGACGACATTTGGAGCTTGTGTGTAACCTTTCTCCTTTCTTGTAGATGGTCCTCTACCGATGTCTTCAGTTCCTATGAATAGAATGCCTCTTAATTCAGGTAAAGTAGGTGTTCTGCTGTCCTCAAAAATACAGATGTTCAATTAACTTGAAGACACATAAGGATCTGTTGCTAATGATTGCTCCAAGGCCCCATGTTAAGGGAGTTGTAGTAACACTGCAGCAATCCCTGTTTGGACATGGACACTGCTGACAGCCTAATCGTGGCTTTCTAATAAACAATGGTTTGATATCGGAATGGATACAATGCATAAAGGGGATGGTTACGGTTAGGCTGCAGGAAGGGGATGGTTAAGGTTAGGCTGCAAGAAGGGGATGGTTTTAGTGGCTGAGAAAAATAGTACTCGTCACTATTGGAATCTCTGATGTACATCATTTGCGGGAACAATGCTGTTTCATTGCTGGTGTGTGATCTGTCGAAATGCAGATCCATCAGGACAGCAAAATCCATTGTAAGGTTATCTTAATTGTTACTAGAGCGTTTAGAAGAGTGTCGGCTCGTTGCAGCTCTGGGTGGTGGGAGGTCCTCTGTACAACACTGTAGTCTCCTGATAAGACTTAATATGTTAATATGTCTTTCTGTCATGGCCCTTCAGGAATGAACCAGTTTAACAGCATGCCAATAGGGAATGTACAGATTCCTCCTGCCCCTCTTGGTCCCCGGGCAGCATCCCCCCTAAATCACCCCACACAAATGAACAACATGGGATCTGTGCCAGCGGTAAGTGTCACCTGCAGTATGGTTTTAAAGTAATAGAAGAGATTTCATCGGGGGGTAACACGGTGCCATGGCGAAATTGTGTATTAAGTCAGTGGTTGTTTTATCCACCACCAGATGGCGATGTCTCCTTCTCGCATGTCTCAGCCGCAGAGCATGATGGGAGCTCATGCTAATAACCTCATGGGCGCAACACAAACTCAGAGCCAGTTCCTGCAACAGGGACAATTCCAGACCAACGCTGCAGGTTTAGGGGTGGCACTAGGACAGACCGGAGCAGCGGCTGCAGTGTCACAGGTGGGGACTTCTTTCTTTCTCTTTATTTATGCTTTAATCGTAATGATCGTGTGAGTGATTGGCGTTCTTCTCCTCCCTCTGTCAGCAGGGACAGGCACCCACTGCATCATTGCCAATCGGCAACTCCATGAACATGTTGGGTCCCCAGACAAGTCAGCTCCCGCGACCAGCCCTCTCCCAGTCTCCCCTCCACCAGACGCCTCCTTCGGTCACTGCTTCAGCCGCTGGTATGCCTCCTGTCCAGCACCCGACTCCCGCCGGCATAACTCCACCCCAGCCAGCAGCGCCCGCCCAGCCATCCACTCCGCTGCCCCCTGTTGGACAGACTCCCGCTCCCACGCCTGGCTCCGTCCCCAATGCTATGCAGACGCAGAGCACCCCAACAGTTCAAGCTGCGGCCCAGGCTCAGCTTACTCCGCAGCCTCCAACTCCTGTGCCCAGTCAGTCTGTGCCAACCCCACAACCATCGTTGCTGCAACCAACATCTGTGCATGCAGCAGCAGCCCCCGGCACTCCAGTAAGTATAAAGGATCTACAGCGATTATAATGGTGGCTTGTTAACACTGTATGTTTGGATAGGCTATTGCAGGTTTGGCCAATCTGTTGCTCTCCAGGTGTTCTGAGATGACAACTCCCAGCATGCTGTCTGGTATCGGCCTTGCCCATCCAGTTAAAGCGTGCTGGAGAACCACAGGTTGGCCAGGCCTGGGCTACTGGCTTCAGTCTTTAATAAACATGTAGGGTTTTAGTTCCACTATTTAGTCTTCTGTAGATCGCTAAAAAGCTCTGTCGTTGTAGTTATCCCAGGCTGCTGCGAGTGTAGACAACCGTGTGCCCACACCTGCCTCCGTGACAAGTACAGACAACCAATCAGCCCCTGATCACCCGATGACGGAGGTTAAGCAAGAGGTCAAAGTTGAGGAGTCTGAGCCTTGTGAGAACGCAGTGGAACCCAAAACAGAGGTAAGGCCTGGCACATGCATAGAAAGCCTATGCACAGAATGATACAGCTTGTATAATAAGTGTACAAGTATTTAATGTGTATTTGCACCAGGCTAATTGATATTAATCGCATTCTAATTCTAGCAGATTCATAGTTTTGGGCTGGATCCAGATGTACTCCAAGATGAAAATGCCCCCTTCTGGTACTGCAGCACGTTCACGGGCGCTGCATTACCAGGACGGGATTCTGGATCCTGCTTCCGGTCTGTGGGCGGGGAGAGGGACGTAACTTGTACAGTAAGGACTGTAATTTGAAAATGTTAAGCCAGGGTCCTGAGGATGTAACTCTGTATCAGTTGCCTCCCCTTGCTTATATGGAGTTTAGGATATAGTGGGGATGTGGCAGTGGACTTTAGCTGCCGATGCGGATGGAACTTTGACCGCAATGGCGCCATGCAGAGAAACATAGAAAATAAAATAACCTAGTGTGAAATACAGTGATGACAATGCAGAAGTAATGTGCACTGGGAAATGAGGGTACACCGGATAATAAGAAGCAGTGCAATCGGGCTAAGGGGGGAGCAAATAGAGGAGTGGGGGGGTCCGAGTGATAAGATAAAGGAGACGTATGGAGGCTGAGGAACATCTGAGAAGGGGGACTGGGGCAGAGGAAAGGAGGACACTAGTATGGGGGGCTAGACTAACAGACCTCGTGAGGGGGCAAAGGGACTGGAGAGGTGGTGAGGAGTGCCAGGAAGAGCAGTTGCAGAGCATTCTGTTATCTCACTTTCTGTGCATGACTGAGGAGTCTGTGGTGCCTTATTGCATGTCAGTTGCACCCATCCGAGTTAGGCCGCCATGTTTGATCCACACCACCCATCTTAGCTATCTAACTCTTTAGGACAAGTTTGAACCCCTCACCTTCCAGCCATACATAATCTACTGGCAGCGACAATCAGGTAATGGGGAAGATGGGGTGCCATCCTGGGAAGTGCTTCTTGGGTGGAGGGCAACCCTACCGAAACAAGTCTTATCTCACACTGGACAGCCTCCCTGTAACCAGAGGTGTAACAATCGCACGTCTTGTGTCTTCCCGTACAGGTGGAAGAGGAGTTGCCCCCGAAGGTCAAGGAAGCCCCGTGTGAGGGGGTGGAGCCAAAACCAGAACCAATGGAAGTGGAAGAAAAGAAGGTCGAGATTAAAACCGAACCCAAGGAAGAGGAGGAGACTACGGGCAATAGCACTACCCCTCCGTCCACGTCGCCTTCGCAGCCCCGGAAAAAGAGTATGTCCTTTAAACTACTTACACACAGGTTATAACGATTCCACATTCAAATGAGAAATTAATATAGTTGTTTTTTTTTAACCATTTAGTTTTCAAGCCGGAGGAGCTGCGCCAGGCGCTGATGCCCACCCTTGAAGCACTATATCGGCAAGATCCCGAGTCCTTGCCTTTCCGACAGCCGGTTGATCCACAGTTGCTTGGAATCCCTGTAAGTAGCTCGTGGTTCATTACATACTATATATAGGTGCTTGGCGGACCCGTGCATGCTGGGTGGGTGAATGGGGTCATAAGGAGGACGCATTAAGCGGTAATTGGATATTTTTATCAATAAATATTGCAGAATGCAATGTCTCAGTGACCATGCCGGGGGCTGATTGGCTTATGTTACAGTATAGAAAGAAAGATCTCCAAATCATTGCGTAATATCACCTATATGGAAGAAATACAGTATCCAGACTTAAGTGTGAAATAAGTACACATGGATTCGCAAAAATATGCGCCTAAGTGTCAAGGTCAAGCTCCCGTGACACTCCCCTCATGATTTTAGCAGTCTTCCGTCACCATAGGGCAACCTTAACTCTCTTTGCGTATATTTGTGCTTACGTTGCTTAGGCACGTGCATACATTCTTAGCCACGCCCTTATTAGGCCATTTAAATGCCTCCCCCCACCCACTTTCACTTAACTACATACTTGCATAGGACTGGCACACCCCTTGGTACTATCTCACTAAGCATGGATTTCTGTGCCGAAATCCTACGTAGCTTGCATAAAAAAGTTACTACGGATGCGCTGTTTAACCGATCCTAAAAATACGCACTGAACAAAACCGCACCTTAAGGCCCGTATTCAGACCTCCGTTTTCTGTGCCCGTACGTCTGTAAATAAGCGATTGTAGTTACTGGGCACGTGTAGTAATTTTTGTACGCTATTTACGTTGCGTTTCTCTACGTAGATGGCGTACACGGGGTCTTTAAGACCATGTATGCCATCTATGTAGCGAAACGCAACGTAAATAGCGTACAAAAATTACTACCCGTGCCCAGTAACTACAGTCGCTTATTTAGAGACGTACGGGCACAGAAAACGTAGGTCTGTATACGGGCCTAAGTGTGAATACAGCCCTAGGAGAGGAAGAAATAAGGTATACGATTATGGTGAGTGCACTAAGGGCCCATGGGAAGGGCGAGGGGAGGCAGTTCTAGTGCTGGCTTGGCCAACCTATGACTCTCCAGTTGTTGTGAAACTGCATTTCCCAGCATGCTTTAACCACTTAGGCATAGCACATACATGGCAAAGCATTCTGGGACCCGTAGTTTCAGAATACTTGGAGAGCCACAGGTTGGTCAGGGTTCTTCTAGCAGGCCTTAGTGATTGGTAAATAGGTGTTGGCGAGAATGGGATTGCTAAATAATACTTTCCTTTGTGGGTGACTACATCCTCTATTCCCTCCTAGGACTACTTTGATATTGTGAAAAATCCCATGGACCTGTCCACTATCAAACGAAAGCTCGATACGGGGCAGTACCAGGAGCCGTGGCAGTACGTGGACGACGTGTGGCTCATGTTTAACAACGCCTGGCTGTATAACCGCAAGACGTCCCGCGTTTACAAATACTGCACCAAGCTCGCAGAGGTGTTTGAGCAGGAGATCGATCCCGTCATGCAGTCTCTGGGCTACTGCTGCGGCCGCAAGGTGAGCCACAAGCCTGGACCACGTGACCACTGGCCGTAGCTTGTGTTTGTGAGAGCGATTCGTCTAAACTCTCCTTTTCTCTCCTGCAGTTTGAGTTCTCTCCACAGACGTTATGCTGCTACGGGAAGCAGCTGTGTACAATCCCTCGTGATGCTGCCTACTACAGCTATCAGAACAGGTAACGTTTCACCCACTCGTGTCTAATGTGACCACGCGTTTGCCTTTGCTGCTCCTATATATGATTAATGAGGAACTGCAGCGTGTTGATCTGCTATGCGCCTTTCCTTTGTAAGGAATTAAACACAGAATGCTGGAATTAAAGGGCGTTTTAGTAGCTGTAGGTTACATGAGAGCCCTAATAAAGTTAATTAAAATGAAGTGTATGGACCATTGTCCTATAGTCATGAGATTTTTTTTATGTAATTATTCAATAGGTCATTGTCTAACATGTCATTGTGTCTGTTAATCTGCTGTCTATAGGTATCACTTCTGTGAAAAGTGTTTCACAGAGATTCAAGGGGACAACGTTACTTTAGGAGACGACCCTTCCCAGCCTCAGACGTAAGTTGCTTTTCCTCTACCTTTTGAACAGTTAGACTATCTATTACATTGATAGATGCAGGAGCCTTGTACACGAGTATAGATGGAATATACGGATGGCTATAAAGTTCAGTCACTTGTTGACTGTGAGAGATACCTGTAGTAGAGCCGATGGATGCTGTTATAGGGGTGTTATTATATGTGCTTCATACCACATTGTTGAGGTTTATACTATATACGGAGGTGCATGCTCGTGTATTAGATGTTATGCAGCAGATCCAAGAACACCAGTTTGGTTGGATGGGAAACTGATCAGAAGTGTTTATTCAGAGGGAAAGAATGTAAAGTATTCTTAAAATGCTGCTTTAAAATCAAATGCAATCTCAATTCTCTGTGTGAAAACCCTGCCTACAGCTGAGTACCATTTACTGCTGATTCCTGTAGGCAAGCACTTCAAAGAGAGAACAAGAACTCGCTATTGCTGCCAACATCTCTCTGGGCCCCATTCAATTAGAAAACGGGAATAAGTGCAAAGTGCGCCCGTTCCCGTCCATTATGTTATATTATTATGTTATATTATGCACCTCTGAGGTGCAGGATAAGATCCGCAATACAAATTTGTGTAAATAAACCCCACGACCAAACATCTCGGCCAATATAATCGGGACGTGTGTCTTCTCGAGAGGATCATGTCACCGTACTGGAACTGGGCCCTTTAATCTTTTCCAGATTGATCACATGATATTGGCAGATGTCAGGTGGTCACTGCTGTTAAGCATAGTATGGTTATCTTCTGATTGCAGTGAAGCTGGATATTTACTGGCACATTTTTACCCGATTCTCATTCCAAACACACGTCATCCTAACCTTAACCCTCCATATCCTGCAGCCTGACCCTACCCTTCCCTATCTATGAGCCCCTAGCCTGCCACAGCACAATTCACTGTTGGGAACGGGTACTTTAACAGGGCCGCTCGCCATAGTACCTGTTCCCAATGGGAGTGTTTGCAATCCGCACAATTTTGGCACTGATACAGCCGCGATTAAGCTGTCTGCTGTATCGGTGTGAAATTCAGCTCATCGGATCAGCCGCTGCATCCCTTTGGAAAGCCACAGGTTAGCCAGGCCTGCACCAAGGGAACGTCCACTGGACGTGGAACAGAACGGCTTAAGATAACACATAATGAGCAGAAGGGTCTGTCTCCATTCTCCTTCCATGGTGGATCTTTCCACATGACTCTTTAATTGTGGCAGAAGAAATATCAAGTGTCCCTATTTGTAAACAAATGCCCTCTAGAAATGTCCTGCACCACAGATAAGCTGCCTGTTACCCTTATGTATGCGGTCTTATGCCTCTTATTTTTATATGTTCTGCTCCACAGGCCACAAACACTACTTCGGCTACTAGTTGTCTTTTAATGATCTGGTATGGTAGCAGTAGACATGGTTTGGACAGGTCTTGTTACCTTCTAAGTGATGGCTGGAGGCAGAGGTTTTTGCCATGTATTTTAGATAAAGTACAGATAAAGCTTTGCCACTGATGTGTTATTGATACCTTTTATACTGAGACACTGAAATGTGCGGAGGAGGAATTTTGTCATTCACATTGACTGGTCCTGACCCATTGCAGATAGATAGAACTCTCGTAGGTAGGGGACAAGAGAGGAATAGACTCTCCATTCACCTCCAAAACTATGAAGTCTCCATTGCTCCATATATTCATAGGAAGACAGTATGAAGACAGTATTGTGCAGCCTTCCAAGTGTTTCATTGTTTGTGTTTGATCAGTGATTGAACTGTTATAGTTGTATGGTCTTTGTGCACATGTAGCCTCTCATGGGTTTGGGGTGGGAGAAATGAGACCCACAGAAGTTTTTGGGATGTTGTGTTTTATGAAATCATTAATCCTTCATCTAACTTGCTGGGCGAGGCGTCTTAACTCCGACATGACGGTGTATTTCAGACTGATGGACGAGAAAAATGGAAGGAGATGCTTTCAGCTGAACAAAATGTAAATATCTGCTACTACCTCTCTATGTGGGAATACGTGCTGTGTCTCCAGTGTTACCCCTCCCCGGCTGGGTCAGCAGCATGCAGCTAACACAGCCGTTAACTTGAGCCAGTAGGGGGTGACGTAGAGCGGAGATACTTAGCATTGCTGACATTTTGCCTCTCTTTATTCAGGACAATCTCCAAGGATCAGTTTGAGAAAAAGAAGAACGACATGCTGGATCCCGAGCCGTAAGTAGCAGAATGGTCCTGAGATCTCCCTTTCACCTTTTATCTTTCTCCGCTGCCTCCTGGACATACGTTTTGTTATGTCCGTGTGATTTGTTTGCGGTGCTTTGTTAACCCTTTAATGGACTGTATTCTCCAACAGATTTGTGGATTGCAAAGAATGTGGGAGAAAAATGCACCAGATCTGTGTTCTACATTATGATATTATTTGGCCATCTGGGTAAGTGTCTAAGCTCAGAGGGATCGCCTGTTTTATCTTGTTCCTGATCCATGTTCATCTGTCTTCGTTCCCATCTCTCTGCCATGCTTGGTGTAGTTCAGGCAGGCGGCCTGCGACACTCCAGATGTTTTTGAAGCTACAATTCCCAGCATGCTCCAGGTATAGCTGTGTCAGAGCAGGATTGGGCTTTTCAGTGCAGTTGGAGTGTCACAGGTTGCCTATTGCTCCATGTCGTTGGTAAATGCAGAGCACTCTCTACCCCAGCCATCCCTCATTTCAGTTTTGCTTCTTTGGACTGGATCCAGAATTGCGTACAAAAGGGTACTTACACATATAGGGCCTGATCCAGACCTCCGATGCCCAGCGTTAATACGCCAGGCATAAGATTGTCTAAAAAGACGATCTATGCATGCGCCAGGCAGATGTTGCCCGGCGTAGCTACAGCAATGTCCGATCCGGGATCAGGCGTCCGTAGCAGCAGCGTAGTAACACTGGAGGGGTGTTCACCTCCGTTATGATGCTGCAGTTAGTGTAGGAAGGCAGGGGCTGTGAGGACGTTGTTTGCGTCACGTCGCCGTCTCAGCGTAGTTACACTGGGTTATGCCGGCTGAAGTTAAGGTAGACTTCAGCCGGCGTAACCCAATGCAAATACGATGTGTCAGAGGGAGTGTAACAACGTTATGCTGAGTGTTAGAACGCTCAGCGCACCATCATTAGTCTGGATCCGGCCCATAGAATGTGCTCTGTGCTTGTGCATCACAAACCGTTCTCAATGATTCAGAGTAACCCTTTCCGATGGCGGGGTGGTGCAACCCGCTGTGCGTATACGCTTATCATTTAAATCGCTCGTTAAGGTCTTTGCTAAGCCCTTGCTTACGATCCTCCATTACAAAAGTCCTTTACCCATATGGGCGTGTGACGGAAGGTTAAGGTAGGTTTCTGGGCACGGAAGCTCTGTTTGTTTAGAGGGACTGCACTACCTTTGCACGCACGTGATCTGGAATCGCACTTCGCATACGCAAGATTCCGCTGCAGAGGCTTATGGATGCAGTGTATACTAGGGTCTGGATCCTGTCCTTTCTTAGTAAATTATCGCTTGCGTTTTCTGTGGACCTAAAAAACCTCAAACGCGTTCTCTCCCCACTGGAATGAATGTGGTGTTATTTATATTAACGCTTATATTAAACACAAAATAATAAGCAAATTGAGGGGGATTCAGGTGTTATGAGTGGTGTTACCGGTACTAATGACGTTTTATCCCCCTTTTCTTTAGATTTGTCTGTGATAACTGCTTAAAGAAAACGGGACGGACACGGAAAGAAAACAAGTTCTGTGCAAAGAGTGAGTGCTTCTGGTTATAATCCTGAGTGGCAGATGTGCTGTTCCCTCATTGGATTGGAATTCCAAACAGTGCATATCCTCGCACATATGACCCCCATAGTATCTGCTGAGACTGTCAAAGCCACAGGAATTTGCTGGCATTAATTACTGACTGTAACGTGTCCCCTATTTTTTTTTCTTTTCTGCAGTATATTCGCGCTTTCGGCTCCGTTACATGTTCGGTTTCTTCAATATTTTGTGGCTTTTTTTCTTCTCTCAGGACTTCAAACTACGCGGCTAGGAAATCACCTGGAGGATCGTGTCAACAAGTTCCTTCGGCGGCAGAACCACCCAGAGTCTGGCGAGGTATCCGTCAGGGTGGTGGCCAGCTCCGATAAGATGGTGGAAGTCAAGCCTGGCATGAAAACCAGGTATAATATTGGATTTTTTTTTTCTGTGAAAGCCATATTTCATGTTCTATCGTTTTAATGGTATTTGAAATATTTTGAATGAATGCTCACAAATAAGGAGGAGACTTTGCCCAGTAAATGCACTCGGCTACTGCCGAGAGGTAGGCGCTGGTCTTTGCTTCTATTTGCCCCCGTTGTCTTACGATCTCCCGGCCTGTTTGATCCCTAGGTTTGTGGACACTGGCGAGATGCCGGATTCCTTCCCGTACCGCACGAAGGCCCTGTTCGCCTTTGAGGAGATTGATGGTGTGGACGTTTGCTTCTTTGGCATGCACGTGCAGGAATACGGGTCTGAGTGCCCACTACCCAACACCAGGTGAGCAGACCCTCAGCCAGGCTACAGCCTCATAAGTGTGCAGAGAATGTTTGTAATAACGTACAATGATTGCGAGCGGATCCAGCGTTTTCTGTGGTATATTCCTGAAAATACAGCTCTTCTGATGCACAGTACTAATGTCATCGATTGTACTAGGTTTTGTTGTGTGAATGTGGTGGTTTCATTTTACTGATACGGTGTGTTTTGTTTTCCCTCTTTAGACGTGTATATATCTCATACCTGGACAGTATTCACTTCTTCCGGCCTCGTAGCCTCCGAACAGCAGTCTACCATGAGATACTCATTGGGTATTTGGAATATGTAAAGAAACTGGGGTATTTATCCTGATTTATTTCTTTATTATTATTTTTTTTACTTTTCTTTTTGAGAGCTGTTTATTGGTTGTCGCGTGGTTTCATTCAGTTATGTGGTACAAGCAGGGCTGATACACGAAAATACAAACACAGGCTCCCATAGCTTTCTAGGAGGCTGGATGTTAGTAATTGACCTCTTCCTTCTAGGAGCATTATCGCTGCCACGACCCAGAGAGTGTGTTTAAGAGGAGGATATCTATCCCTGACATCCAGCCTCCTAGAGAGCTGCAGGAGTGCTGAAGACTAGATGTTTGTGGGGGCCCTTTGTGTGTGTGTGTGGGGGGGGGGGGGAGGGGGG
>WWET01000645.1:522036-550001 GCA_011038615.1 Limnodynastes dumerilii | reverse complement strand
GTCTGAGGCTTATGCTAAAATATACCAACCTGCCTCTGCTTCTCGTAAGAACACAGAGGGGTTTATCCAGAGCCGGAGAGTAAGAGCAAAGCGGGTGCTAGTGTGGACCTCCGGAAATCCGTGTCACAATGTAAGGGGTGCAAATGAATTGTAATGTTTTCTTTTTGCATGCCGGTAAAATACTTTGCTTGTGCACAGGATCATATACTGCTTAGTTTCATGATTCATCTGTCAATTAGAGTTCAGCTACAAAACAATAGATCTCAACTCTAACTGGACTTTTTGTAGTCGTCCCCCTTGCGGTTCGGCATGGTGGGACTCAGCGGAACATTTCCACCTGTTTTACGTGTACTCACAACTCAGCTCCTTTCATCCTCCTCATTGCTGTTTCTGACTTTTCTGCTTTAATAATAGCCTCAAGGGGCTGCATCCAGACTTAAGTAAGTGCTTGAAATGAGTTACTCCTGGGCTAAACCATGTTGAGTGCAGGGGGAGTCAAGTTAATTGCATTCTTTGCATGCAGGGAGATATCTTTGAATTGCTTACTGCACACAGATACTGACCAGCGTTACTATCACACTGTTGTTTAGACCTGGGATAGGAAACATCACCTCTCAACTCTAATACTGTTTGCAACATGAAATATGACTCCCCTGCAATCACCATGGTTTAGCCCAGGAGTAACTCATTTCAAGTCTGGATCCAGCCCAAGGTCTCTACAGTGTTGGTTCATGTTTACAAATGCCACTCTTGTTTCTGAGGTGTATGTAGGAAAATGTACACATCAGTTGATCCTCTTCTGCAATGGGTGTTTTTGATGGCTCTATGAAACAATCACTGGTGTGTACGAGCTGCTTCTATGCTGGGTTTATTTTGGAGCAGAGATGGGGGAGCTGGTGACGAGATAAAAAGGATTTTAACCACATTCGGGTGGGTGTCCTTCCTCACAGGAAGAGAAGTATTAGAACACAAGGGCATGCACCATTGAAAGGGTAGCTGATAAGTGGAATAGCCTCCAATCAGAGGCAAACTAGAACAATTTGGGCATGTTTGGGATACACTTGAGGATATTCTAACTATTGGCCAAAATTATGGCTCAAATATGGTTTAAATATAAAAAATTAGAGTAGTGGGCAAGCTGGATGGACCAAGTGACTCATCTGTTGTCAAATGCTATGTTTTATGGCTTATAATACACTTTGAATTGTGTTCAGTACCTCATCACTCTGCCCAGAGCTAGCACTTCAGATACAGATTTGTAAAATCTAAATAATACAGGATTACTTATAAGGAATGTTCAATTTTAAGAACGTAAGAAATCTTATTAAATTATAGTTATGGTTTCCTAAAATATCCCGTACGGTTATTACAGTTAAATGATAGTGTTACTAAGGCTTCCAAATGTTAGCGCCATCTGGCTTTTTACCCTGTTGCAAATGATCCTACTTTGTATTGACAATTTTTAAGTGTAAGTTAGTAACCCCCCCCTTATTTATTATTTAAAGCTGGCCATAAATCCTGCTGCCTCGTACACTGAGTAACATTAACTACTTGCTCAGTATAAATACTCCTTGTAGGCAGGGCACCTTCTGAGAAGACAAGTCACTGTATGTGAGGGCAATGATGATGGTATTGAATAATGTACAGAAACTGTATATTGTCTAATAATCCGTCTGTAATATAAGCCACAAGTGTAAATACAATGTATGCTGATAAATGATCATGTCACATTTGTACTCTCTGGAAGCACCCTCTTTATTGGGGGGATTGTTTGCTTTATTCCCTGCAGCAATATGCTCACCCACCAAGGTGGCCATTGCAGGAATATGAATGGGAGCTGTTGCAGTGACGATCGTGTGTCATTACACGCTGCAGTTATCAGGACATCGCTGATTGTGCCGACATTGAAGCTCCCAAACAATCATATCCCATGAGGCAAAGCAGTGTAACACGATTGTGCAGCATCACACTGGTAAGATGTCGGAGCAGTCTAATGGTTGTGTGATCTGCATGATAAGTGTACCCGACATAAGTAATGTGTAATAAGGAAATAGAATGTGAATAAGGGACACGCTGATCTGAGTCTCCCTAGAAGCCGATTTCATCCCCACACAAATGCATTCCTTCACTTATTCTGACCAAGCTCAATTACAAATATAGAAGATGTCCTACTGCTTGTAAATCATCTCACGCTGTTTATTAGTGTGTTTATAGATTACTAATGGGTGTGGGTCTCCACTGAGAACAGCTCTATTTCGAAAGGCAAAGCAATCGATCCCCAGGGCACTGAACACGGTGCTCTAAATGGAAAGTATAAACTCTAACCCCAACCCTTTCCCTAATCTTTACCTTAACCCTCCCCTTCTATGATCCTAACCTACCCTTCCATGCCCTAACCCTAAGATTCCCCCTCCCCAGAGTCTAACCCTAAGACTCTCCTACTTGCAGCCTGACCTCTCCCCCTCCATGAACTTAACCCTCCCCCTAGCCCTAAAACTCACCTCTCTGGTGGGAGGGGGGGTGAAGGCTGGCGGTTCTGAAAATGAATGGATGTCGGGAATTGCAAAAGTGAATGGGTGAAGTATTCTTTTCAGGAAATTTACCCATTCTTAAAAAAAAAAAAAAAAAAAAAAAATAGTAAAAGGCTTTGTCTATTTGAAATCGAGACATAATAGATTATTTTTCGCCTCTGTCTACTTCTAAAAGACTGCTCCAGTGGCAGGGACTCCCACCATTTACTAATTGGCAAGATGTAAATGGTGTATACGTATAAGTCATGTCAGTAAAACATTGAAAAACATAGAGCAGTTCTCCATATCATTGGCAGCATAAATAGGGTCATAACCGTTCCAGAGTATCATCAGGTATCATTTCTCATGTCCATTGAGTTGTAGTAGCCAACATATCACTATGGTAGAAACTTTATCGTCCACTTCAAGGGTGCAGTAATGTCTTTACATTTCACCCGACAGCTGTTTCATTGCTTAATCAGCGCCATCTGCAGGGGACCATCTGAAAAAACAGCTCTATTAGACAGATTCAACTGGTCCTGGGAGGAGAATACACCTGATAGTGAGCTGGTATTTCAGTCTTGTAGGCCATTGCTATTACCTTATCATAATCTTGGTTTTGGTACGCAGACATCTCTAAATCTGCTCCTATATTGGAGCGATTATTGGCTTGATTGGCCAGAATCCAATAAACGGTACAATTCTTCTAGTGACAGGTTCCAGTATTTGTGTGTAAAATTCTTTGAAATTCCTGCATTGTTACTGTCTGTAAGGTCATGTATGAACATTCCATGGAACTCGGTCTCTGAAGGTCAATAAAGAGTCTTATCTCTGCCATAGTATACAGGTTTAATGGCGTCTAGCGTATTGAACACACATCGCCGCGTCTTTTCAACGCAGCAAAGTATTCCACAGCAAGCCAAATCCCAGTGATGTATAAAGGATCGTTATGGAAGCCATTGATCAGTGGTCCTTTCGTTTGATGACATTAATCTTGTAAAAGCAGCTCCTGGATGTTCATAGAAGTGCAATCCTGCAATCCAGCACTGTGTCGTTTGCATATTCACACCCTTAAGGATGTTTACAGCAACAACAAAATATCAGTGGAAAAACTATTCAAAGATCTGAACTACACACTACACAGAATCATTACCTAGGGGCTAAGAGAGGTCAGGAATTATGAATGATTGGCCAATAGGAACCAAGCATTTGTGGACCCTATTATCTATGTTGCCTACACACTGCAGTGATAATTGGTATCAATCCAGACTTCCAATCTGGTGTCCTTTTAAGATTGCAAACGACAGAAATTCCTATAGCAGAACCCCTGCGGGACTAAAGAAGACCGGTAGTGATGAGATCTACATCAGAGGGAAACATGATGGTGGATGTAGTCACACTCAGGAAGCATTTGATATGGATTCTTTATGGTGTTTTGGGACAGGTCAATGAGACGGTTGCATTTTTGGTCTATTAGCACTAATTAAAAAGTAAGCTTTTGGTGGTGCCTTGTATTATCCATCATTCTGGGATTTGGTGGTATAGGAGGGTTGCAGAAAATTAGTGTCGTGTTTCCCACTCATCATAATTATATATGTCCAAGGGTCTTTGGAGAGTGATAAACAAATGTGGCCATCGGATTTGCAGAGAGTGTTTAACTACTTGTAATATATGAAACCAACCAGGTTTGGTCTACTCTTTGGTTAGTAGAAGAATGAGCTGTCCCATGCCATAAGTGTGTGTATGTATATATTGTAAATCTACAGATTTTAAGACTTAAAACCATTTAACAGCATTTTGTTCCTCTCCGATATCAACACTACATGAAAGATATTCCTAGATCTTTATTCAATAAACATTGATTGGTAGATTTTATGACTTCACTTAAGCTGACGGCTACACATTGCATAGTTTACCTGCCACAACTAACAAGCAATATTTAGGGGGAATTAACATTTTCAGTGGGTAAAAAAAAAAGGCCACTAATATTATGTTATATTGTACTTTAACTGGGGTGGGCATACTCCAAACTGACAATATGTATGACTATTAATTTATCAGAATTATCCATTGCTTAATTTGACAAGATAGTGAGCCTCACCCCTTTCAGATCACTATTAAAAACACGTCTATTTGGTGGTGATGAGAAAGCTACCAGGGTCTTGACCCAGGTCTAATGATCCAGGACTTAGATACAGGAAAAAAAGATGTCAGGTCCTGGCAAATGACCTTACGCCACATGAGCAAATCCTAGGTCAGTTTGACTGCTGATCATACTGTAAACTTAAAATGTTTCCTCCTGCCCACAGGAAGTCCAGCCCCTTTCTTCTTAATTTATGAAAACGCATACGCCCTCCCTCCCTTCCAGACATCTCACTTTGCGTGTGTAAGTGGGGTGACATTTCTAGCTGTCGCCTATAGTCAGTTGTTCTGGGAGCTGATCCACAGTTTCGATGGATAAGGATTGTGCAAGCGGTGTTTGTCTTATCCAGTGTTGCGGGTTTCCACAGAAGCACCTTATACGGCAGCCTCTGCGTTTCCTATGTGTTTAAATGGGTTTTTAAAATGTTTTCATTTGCAGCATATAAAGACCCATTTAAATGCTTGCTTTTTTATTAAGGTACATTAATGACAGAGCACAGTAACTGAATTTCACTGCTAATCTGGCATATATAAAAAAAAAATGTTAATGTTTATTTAGTTCACAGATTTTATAAAAAAAATTTTTTCTAATATGTAGACAGACTTTTTTTCCAACAAAAATGATAATTTCACACATCAAAAATGTCCTGTTACTTACCTACTACTTATCCCATCCCCTGAGATGGTGTAAGCTTTTCTCAGAAGCGCAGGCACCTTACATTGCTTCTGTGTCTGTATAACTGAGAAAAACACCTTTCCCACTTTAATATTGTGGAACTGCCTGTTCCTCTAGTGCAGAGCAGATAGATACGGAGACAGGCGGATGGGCAGCTGTGTCTATTTTCCTGTGCTCACGTCTGAGCATGTGCAGTGCTCATTACCGCTGCGTTTCTGTCTGAAATATAGATAGAATCGCAGTTCTGAATCAGCTCCGTGAAGCGGCACTATAATCTGAAAGCTGAACCTGGAGCATGGTGACTTCTGCCTCACATTGCTTGAGATCATTATCCCGATTCCCAGTCTAGCCCAAATCTGTGTTAAGTTTGTGTGTTCTCCCCATGTCTGCTTAGGTTTCCTCCCATACTCCATAAACATGCTGGTTGGTCAATTGGCTGATGACAAAATGAACCCCAGTCTGTGTGTATGTATGTTTTAGGGAACTTTTGCTGGGATCAAGATTCAGACCCTCCAACATGGCCCGTTCCACAATACTCCACTTCTGAGCTTCCAACTGTCACTCACCTGAATTTAATGAATTAACTAAAAAACATTTTTTTATTATGTAAAGGTGGTTACCATAGTAACAGTTGGAAGTTTAGGAGCACAGCATTGTGTAGTTAATGGAATGGAGCACGTTATAGAGTCTGCAGATTTAGAAGTTATATGTGAGCAGGTTTCCTATTCTTATGGCTTTACGCCATCAGGACCCTCCCTACCTTAACATTTACACATCAGCCCCACAGAAAATAAGGATTGTACATAAGGACTAAAGCAAGCCCATACCTCCCCTGACCCACCATGCAGACATGCTTTAAGCACCCCGCTCCCTGCAGGACCGATTTCCAGCACGAAAATCTGGATGTTGAGGGTCCAGATTCGTGCTGGAAGCCGGCGTGTGGAAAATAGACCCTACAATTAAATCTGGATTCAGTCCTTAGATTGCATGCTCCATTGGGGGAAAAGACTGATGTAAATGTCAAATACTCTCTGTAAAGTGCTGCAGAAAATATGATATAAATATTTTTATTAATAAACTATTCTTTAACACTTAATATATGATTAATTATTATGAATCACACATAATGTTACTACAAAACCCCTAAGAAGGGACATAAATCAAATTGTTCTATAACACAGCACATCAGCTGTAGTGCAACAGAGCCTGCTGGGCCTTGTAGTACCACCGCAGCTACAGTGCCTTGGGATGACATTGCTATTCCCTACTGGGTCGCACAAGCCCCGCCCCACCCGAGGGGACGTCACCCGCCGTCCTTGTTCCCAGGCAGGGCGCACAGATATGACGTCTGTCACATGAGCATCTGAGAGGAAACATGGCGGCTGCATCAGTGCTGAGGGGAAACATAAGCCGGGCGCTGAGGTCCTGGGGCCGTGCCCTGGCGCCCGTCTCTGGGAGGAGTCTGAGCGGTGAGTTTCATGAGGTCACACCTGACAGCTCTGACGTCACATATTGCTTTTTTTTTTCTTAATGAGCTCTCAGTTGTCACATCCACGTGGTGACCAGCCATCTATGTGTCCTTCATCACTGCCATGAACTATAATGCAGAGTGCTGTGTGTACTTTATATGTAGCTGCTGATGTCCCTCACTGCCATAACCAGGCATCTGTCCTGTATAAACGTTCTCCATAATCTGATTTCTCTGTAATTATCCTCAGTTATTGTTATTAGTCATTGTGGGGCATTAATGTCAGAGGGTCACATAGACATTGCCAGTACAAGGCTGACCGGTAGATCATGTCCATTTGTACAGTGAGGTATGTGGTGTGTACACATTGCAAAGCACACTGACCCCCTCAGTCAGGACAAGGTCATTGGTGTGACAACACTGTGGCACCCAGCCCACGATCTATGTACACATACAGACCTATTGCTAATGTAAAGGGGACAACGAAAAACGTTTATTATAGGTACATCAACCGACTAACATGTATACAGTGTGTTTCCCTTTGAATTGAGGTATAAAAACCCCAAACATTAAATGTCTAGTGCAGCTGTATATAGGGTATGATGAAATTCACTGTAAGTGTAGATGTGTCATCCATGCTACTTACTGATTCTATTAACCCCATATAAAATAACAATGTCAATTGTCCTGTACTTTCATTTGGGATTTTTTTTTATTAAATGACTAATGCATTGCTTTTGATTCTTGAGAAAAGTAAAAAAAATTTTTATTAAATATGTGAAAATAAGCTAAAGACCTTTCCGTGATTATGGATATTTCAAATATACTTCACAGTGTTTCAAATGGCAAAATAGGATAGAATTTGACATTAGTGAATCAGCAGCCTAAAGAACTGTTACAATGTCTTATGTATCATTGCAGTAGTTCTCCATGGACTTCCATGATAACAAGAGTGTTTTTTGTTTTTATCTTTGTGTGTTTTAAAATCTTTCCCATCCCCCTCTTGCTGTGACTTAAGATGTGGGACATTTTTGGTTTCTAATCTTCCAAGAGATTTTAGAAAGGAGATTATTATTTGCCAAAGTAAAAGCTTTGAAAAATGATTTGCTTCTTAAAATGTACTTAAAAATCTTATGTATGAACTGTAGTTAGTCATGTTGGTGAAATTGTGTGAATGCTGTTTATCTGTCTATCCAGGTTATATCTCTGGGTACCAGCCCTCTCCTTGGCATTCAGTATTCGCATCCAGGTACAGTCAGTGCAACCTGAGTGTTACATCATGCCGGAGATACACCACACAGACCATAGAGAACAAGGAGGAGGAGCCTGTGATACACACAATCATCTCTGATACAGAGAGTGTGCAAGGTGGGTCACTAAAATGTATGATAGCTCAACAAAAGGTAATCCAAAGACTCCTACAGATCAATTAGAGCAATTCAGTAAGAATTGGTGCAAATCAAAGTTTTTTTTAGAGATAAAACTTAACTTGTAATTCATATTGCATAAAATACACTTAATAAAATCATCAATTAAAAAGAAATGCAAATTATTTGGAACACTCACATACACGGCGCGCTTCACCTCGTGAGATTTACCAGTCCCTACTCTGCTCTAAAGTGCCCTATGTAACTAAAGAAACAATCATACAATTAATTATATGGCTCAATAGTCAGGCAAAATGTAAATAGTGGTAGTATGTACAGAAGAGGGAAGTCTAATTGCACCTTGGCTTCCTCTTACACGCGTTTTGCCCATGTATTTTAGTAATTTAGTAGTTAAACGTTCAGTGCTGATATTGTCTTGGCGATGGCTCAGACATATTAAGAGCTATTTGGGATGTGTAAATCCACAATCCCTAATTAAGTCTTGCGGTCATATTACTAATGTCATATGACTTTATATTTCATTATTCATTTTTATTCTGTATAGGAAATAAAAATTCAAGCTTAAAAAGAAGGATTTCGGGAGACCTAATCAAAAAGTACAGTGAAACTTGGAACCAGCGGCTTAGGCATTGAGGCTAAATAGCTAATATACTTGGCACAAGAGTTCTGTCTTACCTATATCTCCCCATATCTTGCTACACTCATCTATACATCCAGAGATTACATTAACGCCTGACTTGGATTGTATGACCCCTCAGAAAGCACCGCACTCTTCAGATCTAGAGTCTAGAAATATGCCACCATCTATCTCTACATACATCAGTTACAACACCCTAGGGAGTAACTGACAAAGGCCGGGTCAGTATACTGATGAGCATGGGGAATCTAGAGATTATTCTGCTAGGAGGCTGTCTTTAAATGATGTCAATGATTTGTCAGATTGCGATGATTAACATTAACAATTGTATTTTAGGTTCTGCTTCTAAGTATGAGTTTCAGGCTGAAACAAAGAAGCTCTTGGACATCGTTGCTCGCTCATTGTACTCTGAAAAGGAGGTGCGTGTCTGCAATAGGTAGCACAGGAGGTTGGCATTGGTGAAGTAGCATAAATAAATCTGATCTCTAAAACAAAAATCATATAATAAAAGTTTAGTCTGAGATTTCTAGACCACACATTTAAAATGCATTTCTCTGCTATTCATCTGGGTGACGCTAAACCCTGCTTGATTCTCCGAGGCTAAGGAGTATTGGACAGACTAAACAATTGCTGGCTTAGATTTCGACTTTCAAACATGAAATTCACTTGGTTAATGGAAGGCATTACGGTCATGTCCGGTTATTTTTGCGCGACTCCTCAGGACAGTGCGTCTGTCAGCATCAGGGTTTCCGAGGCAGCAGTCTGTGCCAGGCTGGACCTCTGTGTGTGTTCTTGCGGGGTGGACGCAAGGACCAAAAAGGTGTTTTGGGACCATTCCAGTTGATGTCTCTTCTCTCTTTGGACAGGAGCTTGGTAGCAAGAGCCTATTTCACCAGGTGGTTGAAACCAATGTATAGGTCTATTACGCTTTAATTACAGGGTGAAGTTGCCCAGGCAGGAGAAAGCCTGGTTTAGTGCCCCCCCCCCAAATGGGCTACAAGCTGCACTTTTTATGTGTGAAATAGTCAATAGAGTCAACAGACACCCCAACTGTTCATTATTGTAGTGCCCTTAGTTTATTAAATACCCCACTGTAGTCAGGCATAAAAACAGAAGACGTCCTGCACCAGGTAATCAACTGGCGTCTACTGGAAGGGATGTGATACTGAGTAAACCCACAAGAAAAGCCCTGGCTACGAGTGACCGGATCTTCCTGCTGGTCACACATAACCCCCCCTCACGCCTCTGTCCACCAGGTCTTTATCCGGGAACTGATCTCAAATAGCAGTGATGCCCTGGAGAAGCTGCGGCACAAACTCATGTCACAGGGCAGTGTCCTACCAGAAATGGAGATCCACCTACAGACCGACACAGAGAAGGGCACCCTCACCATCCAGGACACCGGTGTAGGCATGACACAGGAGGAACTCGTCTCCAACCTGGGGACCATTGCCCGCTCCGGATCCAAGGTAAGGTCTCAAGCGATGACCTAGATACACATATGTTCCAGCGGTGTCTGCAGTATACATTAATGGTACATTATAGCCTACATCCGTGACATGCGTTACTGCTGTATTCTGTAGGCTTTCCTGGATGCCCTGCAGAACCAAGCTGACGCCTCTGGGACGATAATTGGCCAGTTTGGTGTAGGCTTCTACTCCGCGTTCATGGTTGCAGACAAGGTTGTGGTCTTCTCGCAGTCCTCGGAGTCTGACAGTATTGGATATTGCTGGTCTTCTGATGGGTAGGTATAAGAAAGACAATTCCACTGATGTCCTCACCATGATTTGTTACTTGGGGACAGTCTAGATTCAGATCAAGATCAAATTTCCCCTAACTTTTGTGGTGTCCGTTGTTAGAATTGGTCTTTTATTTTATTTTATTTTTATTTTTTTATGGTTTTAAAAGCAAAGCCCGTGTGTGCGAATCTGTGTTAGCCAATCAGAACACATCCTAACCCATCATAACTTAAGAGGAATGTCACTTTTGATAAAGGGGGTGGTGTGAGGTAGTGGGCGTTCCCTCTTAGTCAGTGTACAGTATAGGTGTTCCCTCTTAATACTTATCTATGCACACTGCTAGGCATTTCTATGCACTTGGTATGGAAAGTTTGAGGTAAGTCCTGGTTGTTGGAAGTCAGTCTTTTTGGGTATTCAATAATGCAGTGTCGCTCTAGAGTCTGTGTCAAAATCGTAGGTTTAGATCCAGTCCAATGTTCCGTCATCTTCTTTTCCTATTGTCTATCTGAGTACTGTGTCCTACCCTTTTATAGGTCTGGTGTCTTTGAAATGGCAGAGGCCAGCGGCGTGAAACCTGGAACAAAAGTGGTCATCCATCTTAAGGAAGACTGTAAGGAGTTTGCCAGTGAAGACAGAGTTCGAGGTGGGTCGTCTTAAGGACCTCTGGGGCTGGATTTACTAAGTTGTGGCTTTGGGAAAGTGGTGATGTTGCCCATAGCAACCAATCAAATTCTAGCTGACATTCTTTAGTGTAATAGGAAAGTGAGAGCTAGAATCTGATTGGTTGCTATAGGCAACATCTCCAATTTTCTAAACCCACAGCTTAGTAAATGTAGCCCCTGGTGTTCAGAAAAGGATGATCTGTTGGAGCGTGAGCCACATAATATTGCGGATTATTTTCTTTTATCACTGCAGAGGTGGTTACAAAGTACAGCAATTTCGTCAGCGCGCCCCTTTACCTGAATGGCAAGAGAATCAACACGTTACAGGTAGGTGATGCCGAGTCTTTGTCTGTTTCTGCTCATCCATTTATCCATGCTCGTTACATCTCGTTATTTATTCCTTCTCCTTCTTATGCCACTTTCTATACCATTTATTCACTGTGTTTTTTCTTTTCAGGCTCTGTGGATGATGGATCCCAAGGAGATTGGAGAGTGGCAACATGAAGAGTTCTATAGGTTTATAGCCCAAGCATACGACAAACCGCGTTACACTCTGCACTATAAGGCTGATGCCCCTGTAAACATCCGCAGTGTTTTCTACGTGCCGGAGATGGTGAGTCCTATATATAAGCCTTCCTATGTTTAGGACTGTATAAAATAAAATACCTTTGTGCAGCACATTGGCTTAAGTTGTTGTCACTTCTGCCTCTTAGCGCTGAGGTCAGGAGTTCGATTCCCAGATAAGGCTTTATCTGTGTGGAGTTTGTATGTTCTCCCCGTGTCTATGTGGGTTTCCTCTGACTGCTCTGGTTTCCTCCCACACTCCAAAAACATGCAACTAGGCTGTTTGGCTGCTGACCCCTAGTCTATGTCTGTCTGTGTGTTACAGAATTGAGACTGTCCGCTCCAGTGGTGCAGGGACTAATGTGAATGTTTGCTTTTTACATTGGAAAGCACTGCGTGATATGATGGTGCTATATAAAAACCTGTTAATAAATAAGCGTGTGTGAGTATATATTATTTTCACGCGTGGCATTGTACGGGGATGTCTCTACCAGTGTAACCTTTTTGATTATGGAAATGGAGGCTGCTTCTTATTGCGCTTGGAGTGTAACGGGCGCCATGCTTCTCTTCCTGCAGAAACCCTCCATGTTTGATGTGAGCCGGGAGCTGGGATCCAGCGTTGCTCTATACAGCCGCAAAGTCCTCATCCAGACCAAAGCCACGGACATTCTGCCCAAGTGGCTGCGCTTCCTGCGAGGTGAGCGCCTCATTAGCGCACAGTGCGTATCTACAATGGTTGCACCACTTATGTTAATGGGTTTACCTTGAAACCAATAAGGTCCAGCGCCAGACAGTGAGAAATACGACCTAAAAATGCCCCAACCCTTCATAAGAACCTGTCCCAGACATTCTGGTGTTGTGCTAACATTTTATTTAATAGCATTAGATGAGATGGGAGCTTATTATAGAACCTGTGCTCTGAACACCTTGGGCCAGATCAAGGCTTACCACAAGGGGGCGTCTTCCAATCCTAGGATCAATATTGCCCCCTTTTGGTAAGTGACGCTAGTGACACGTTACCAGGATGGGCTTCAATTTCTTCCTGGTAAAAATCCCAACTTCAGGACGGGCGCTTCATGGAGTGGGAGAGCTTGCGCTCTGATAGAGGGGGAATGTATGTTTTAGTACAGCGAGGGCTGCTTTCAGCCATTACATACTATCCTGACTTACACACCGTCCCCATCCGCCAGCTTTGTTAAGAGCAGTTACAGTATATTAGCGGGCCATGGCCTTGTATATGAAGCTGCCAATTAGTGCCTATGCAGTTCAGGTGACCAACATGCGCACGTGTCAGATGAGGGGAGGAGGACCCCCAGAGTAGGCTTTTCCCCAGGCCCCTCCCATTTTACGTGGCTGTGGTGCGGAAATCTTAAGTTAGGTTCCAGCAATCTTAACAGTGGCTTCGCATGCACAGAAGGGAGAAATAATGTAGGTACCTGGCATTGGCTCCTGGCATTGGCTGCCGCTGTGCTCGGAGCTGGATTCGGTCCCTTTCTTTAGCTACATTATTTTTAACCAAACAGACTGAAAAAAAGTAAGAGTAAGATTACAATTGCTTTCTTCTCCTTGTTTCGGCAGCGATACGTAAAGCCTCCAACATGACCCATTCCATTAGGTACAATATGCTCTGCTCCTGAGTTTATAACAATCCGATACTATAGTAACCCCCTGTGTTAAAGAGGATTATTTTTTAAACATACGTTAAAACCAGGTGAGTGACAGTTGGAAGCCCAGGAGCGGAGTTTTGTGTACCCAGTGGAATGGGTCATATAGAGGATCTGCGGCACGCTCTCAAACACACCACCATCAGCTGCCCGTCTCCTGCTACTGGCCATTGTACTCCTGGGATGCCCATCCCCCCCCCTGTCGCTCATTTATAAAAGTGAGGAGAACCGTTAGCCTTTCATAGAATACATTTTCCTCCTTTATCAATATTTTATCACTTCCTTCTCTTTGCAGGGGTGGTGGACAGTGAGGATATCCCTCTGAATCTCAGCCGGGAGTTGCTGCAGGAGAGTGCTCTCATCAGGTGAGTAGAGGGAGACGTCTACATTCAGGGTGTAGGTACCTATAGAGCTTTCTAGAGCTAGAGACACAAAACTGTATAACACAGAGAGCTAGAGACACAAAACTGTATAACACAGAGAGCTAGAGACACAAAACTGTATAACACAGAGAGCTAGAGACACAAAACTGTATAACACAGAGAGCTAGAGACACAAAACTGTATAACACAGAGAGCTAGAGACACAAAACTGTATAACACAGAGAGCTAGAGACACAAAACTGTATAACACAGAGAGCTAGAGACACAAAACTGTATAACACAGAGAGCTAGAGACACAAAACTGTATAACACAGAGAGCTAGAGACACAAAACTGTATAACACAGAGAGCTAGAGACACAAAACTGTATAACACAGAGAGCTAGAGACACAAAACTGTATAACACAGAGAGCTAGAGACACAAAACTGTATAACACAGAGAGCTAGAGACACAAAACTGTATAACACAGAGAGCTAGAGACACAAAACTGTATAACACAGAGAGCTAGAGACACAAAACTGTATAACACAGAGAGCTAGAGACACAAAACTGTATAACACAGAGAGCTAGAGACACAAAACTGTATAACACAGAGAGCTAGAGACACAAAACTGTATAACACAGAGAGCTAGAGACACAAAACTGTATAACACAGAGAGCTAGAGACACAAAACTGTATAACACAGAGAGCTAGAGACACAAAACTGTATAACACAGAGAGCTAGAGACACAAAACTGTATAACACAGAGAGCTAGAGACACAAAACTGTATAACACAGAGAGCTAGAGACACAAAACTGTATAACACAGAGAGCTAGAGACACAAAACTGTATAACACAGAGAGCTAGAGACACAAAACTGTATAACACAGAGAGCTAGAGACACAAAACTGTATAACACAGAGAGCTAGAGACACAAAACTGTATAACACAGAGAGCTAGAGACACAAAACTGTATAACACAGAGAGCTAGAGACACAAAACTGTATAACACAGAGAGCTAGAGACACAAAACTGTATAACACAGAGAGCTAGAGACACAAAACTGTATAACACAGAGAGCTAGAGACACAAAACTGTATAACACAGAGAGCTAGAGACACAAAACTGTATAACACAGAGAGCTAGAGACACAAAACTGTATAACACAGAGAGCTAGAGACACAAAACTGTATAACACAGAGAGCTAGAGACACAAAACTGTATAACACAGAGAGCTAGAGACACAAAACTGTATAACACAGAGAGCTAGAGACACAAAACTGTATAACACAGAGAGCTAGAGACACAAAACTGTATAACACAGAGAGCTAGAGACACAAAACTGTATAACACAGAGAGCTAGAGACACAAAACTGTATAACACAGAGAGCTAGAGACACAAAACTGTATAACACAGAGAGCTAGAGACACAAAACTGTATAACACAGAGAGCTAGAGACACAAAACTGTATAACACAGAGAGCTAGAGACACAAAACTGTATAACACAGAGAGCTAGAGACACAAAACTGTATAACACAGAGAGCTAGAGACACAAAACTGTATAACACAGAGAGCTAGAGACACAAAACTGTATAACACAGAGAGCTAGAGACACAAAACTGTATAACACAGAGAGCTAGAGACACAAAACTGTATAACACAGAGAGCTAGAGACACAAAACTGTATAACACAGAGAGCTAGAGACACAAAACTGTATAACACAGAGAGCTAGAGACACAAAACTGTATAACACAGAGAGCTAGAGACACAAAACTGTATAACACAGAGAGCTAGAGACACAAAACTGTATAACACAGAGAGCTAGAGACACAAAACTGTATAACACAGAGAGCTAGAGACACAAAACTGTATAACACAGAGAGCTAGAGACACAAAACTGTATAACACAGAGAGCTAGAGACACAAAACTGTATAACACAGAGAGCTAGAGACAAAAACTGTATAACACAGAGAGCTAGAGACAAAAAAACTGTATAACACAGAGAGCTGGAGACAAAAAACTGTATAACACAGAGAGCTGGAGACAAAAAACTGTATAACACAGAGAGCTGGAGACAAAAAACTGTATAACACAGAGAGCTGGAGACAAAAAACTGTATAACACAGAGAGCTGGAGACAAAAAACTGTATAACACAGAGAGCTGGAGACAAAAAACTGTATAACACAGAGAGCTGGAGACAAAAAACTGTATAACACAGAGAGCTGGAGACAAAAAACTGTATAACACAGAGATCTGGAGACAAAAAACTGTAGAACACAGAGAGCTGGAGACAAAAAAACTATAGTTTGCTAAATAAACCAAATAAGATTGCACAGAGGCTTATATTCCTTTCCCTTGTGTAACACAACATGTAATTCAGGATGGTCTGTACACGTGATCATGTCATATGTCACCATGCCAGATGTCTTGCATAACAGCAGTGTATAACTACACCAGGCGCATGCAACCTATAACCTTCTGATACTACAAGTCTCATCTTGCTCTAACAGCATTGTCATAGCTGGCAGAGTATAACTGAACTGGTAGTTTCACAGCTCCTGCAGTGCCATAAGTTACCTATGCCATACGGTTGTCTCTCAGATCTATGATCCACCATTGGGACTCTTATTGTAGACCCACCAATGTGATCCATTCCACCAGGTACGCAATACTCTGCTCCAGAGATTCCAACTGTCACTCACCTGGTTCTAACGAACTAGCAAATGTTTGAAAAACATTTCTCCTTTCAACACAGGTGGTTACCATAGTAACTAATTGTTGGAAGCTCAGGAACATAGTATTGTCCCTAATGGAATGGGTCATGTTGGAGGATCTGTTATTGTTTTGAGTTAGGATCACTTATAGCAGAAAGCCTTGAAAGTGGCTTGTAGCTCTATTGTAGGTCTTGCAACCTGTGGCTATCTAGGTGTTTCCTAGTGTACAGTAGTACCAGCATCCTTGGAAACAAAGCATGCTGGGACTTGTAGTTTTACAACACCTGGAGAGCCACAGCTTGCCAGGCCTGCTCTAGTGTATATATTGCTAATGTGTGTAACTCATATTACTGTATTCTGTTTTCCAGATAGGAGAACTACTAGTTCATAAGCCGCGTGCTGGGCTATGTTTCTGTGTAGATTACCCCATCTAGCTAGCAGATTCCGGGTTGGCCTATAAATGGATTAGGTTACACAAAGTATACAGCTGAAGATGGATGTACTATGAGTTACATTGTGGGCATAAAAACAATGGGCCAGATTCAGAATTAAGAATTTGCTTATAATAAGAGGAGAAAGTTACTCCTGGGCTAAACCATGGTGATTGCAGGGGAGTCATATTTCATCTGTTGGAAACAGTATTAGAGATGAGAGGTGACGTTTCTATCCCAAGTCTAAATAACAGTGTGATAGTAACGCTGGTCAGTACCTGTGTGCAGTAAGCAATTCAAAGATATATCTTTATATATATATTGACACCCTCTGAAATCATCATGGTTTAGCCCAGGTGTAACTTTCCTCTCTTATTTTAAGCACATTCCTAAGTCTGAATCTGGCCCAATATGCTCGTCCCACTCATCGCGAATGTTTCTCATTGGTTGTGTAAATAGAATGAAAAAGTGCTGGCTGTGAATATTCACCATGTGTTTGCATACAATAGGCTGTTGTGTGGGGAAGACAGTGACATTTCACAATGTTCAGCCCATATTGCACAATATGTCTCAGTTTAGCTCCTGAAGCTCGGTAGCCTGTCTGGTAAGAGCCTCTCCCCTGTCGTCGTCTTTCAGGAGGATATCGGGAAGCTGCTGCGCTTTGAATCGTCCGCCTTGCCAGCGGGTCAGCAGACCAGCCTGACGGATTATGTCAGCCGCATGCAAGCAGGAACACGCAACGTATACTACCTGTGCGCACCCAACCGCCACCTTGCTGAACACAGCCCTTACTTTGAAGCTATGCAGAAGAAGCAAACGGAGGTATTCTCTCATTCCTCTCTTGCTTGCGCGATCTCTCTCGTGCTCTCTCTCGTGCTATCGGTTACAGACCTTCCTTACTGTCCCTCCAGGTCCTGTTTTGTTACGAGCAGTTTGATGAGCTGACTATGCTGCACTTGCGGGAGTTTAACAAGAATAAGCTGATCTCCGTGGAGACAGATATCGTGGTGGACCACTACAAGGAGGAGAAGTTTGAGGACGGTCGGCCAGGTAGGGCATGGCTTCCCCTTTTGCTGGGATGGAAGAGTGAGCCGGTACCTTGGAGACTTCCTTACACCTTGTGTCATTTTTTTCCTCAGCTTCTGATAAATTGTCAGAGAAGGAAGCAGAAGATCTCATGGCTTGGATGAGGAACGGCTTGGCCAATCGAGTGACCAATATCAAGGTACAACACACTTTTAACAGTGTCTTGTGATGGGCTGTGTATATTCAGCAAAACGGAAGCAAGCTGAATTGTGGCCCAGTTACACACACACACTGCTTCTGTAGAATGGACACATCATCTGTACTAAAACATCATTCTTAGTATTCGCACCAGGGGCAAAATTTACTAAGATGCAGGAAAGGAAAAGTAGAGATGTTGTCCATAGCAACCAATCAGATTCAAGTTTTCACTTTCCTATTACCTAGTAGAAAATGTCAGCTAGATTCTGATTGGTTGCTTGGGGCAACATCTCCGCTTTTTCATTCCAGCAGCTTAGTAAATCTGACTCCAGGAGTCGGGCAAGTTCACAAAGATTCCTCTGGCGCAGTTGTGTAGTTTTTTAACTGATAAGACATTGGGCGATGTACATTCTATTATCTCTAACTTAAAACTGGAATATACCAAAAGTGTGTATGATTCAGAATATGGCTTATCTGCGTGACAATACAGCAACACGGCCTTCACCCCACCCCCACCTGCAGTCCTCTTCTCCACTTCTGTAATTTCTCGTTTTTCTTGTGGTCTTTGTTCAAACAATCAGGGATTTTATTTATAAAACTAAAATATGAGCTGCATGAGCTTCATCTGTATCCTCCCAATGGACACTAAACTTGTGTCTCCCCCCCCCGTACAGGTTACACCACGTCTAGACACCCACCCGGCCATGATTACTGTGCTGGAGATGGGGGCGGCCCGTCACTTCCTGCGCACGCAGCAACTGGCCAAAACCAGTGAGGAGCAGGCGCAGATCCTGCAGCCCACTCTAGAGATCAACACGGGGTGAGTAACGCACACACACACCTCCAGCTCAGACGTGTCTCGTTCCTAGTGCATGGAAAGGAATGATCTACTCTATTAAACTCTGTGGACACAGTTGATTGCCCGGAGCACCGGTGAGAAGAGTGTAAAGCACATTAGGCGACTGATAGATATCATGGAGCACAGTCACTTGTCAGTTACAGGAACAAGAGACTACTGACATTTAATGAATGATTCTGTGTGGCTTTAAGTCAATGTGTTGTCACCTCTTTTATACTCAGGCATTCTCTTATTAAGAAGCTCGGGCAGCTGAAGGACACAGACCAAGACTTGGCAAAGTTACTCCTGGACCAGGTGGGTTCCCATCAGAATCGCTTCAGTTGTTATTCTGCAATCTCTCATGGATTAAATGACAACTTTTTATTGGGGGGGAATTAAATTCAGTTCTATTTACATTGGACAAAATGTTATTTTATCCAGAGTAATCAGAGGACTTTAATTACAAGACCTATTATCCTTATTATTATCCTATTATTATTATTATCCTGATAGTGGCTGAAATTCTTCACATCCTGGTAAAAAAAAGTCCCATAATTGGATGCTAACCTGGTATGCTAAGCCAATCAGATGGCAGCATTCTTAGGACTCTTGCACTAGATAGGTGCTACACTCTGGTTGGCTGCTGCAGCAGAGCACACTGATCACTATGTAACTGGGTTATCTATTATTGCATACATGCGGATAAAGGCATTTTACCATACTGTCCTGTCTCCATACAGATCTATGACAATGCAATGATTGCAGCCGGGCTTAATGATGATCCCCGGCCCATGGTGGGCCGTCTCAACGAGCTGTTAGCAAAGGCTTTGGAAAAGCACTGATCCCATCCCCTCTCTCTGCATGCCGCGTCTACCGGCACGATGGGCTCCAGCTACTGGAAGTGCTTCTGGACCACTGTGGCGGTTCAGATACCCAGCATCCATTTTATTTTAAAAGCCGCCATGTTTCCTATGGAAAATAACAATATTGAAGGATCCATCCAGTGCATTTATTTATGGGACGGGCACCGCAGAGGACATCTGTAGCTTGTCTGCCAGCATTTGTCACGTTGTAGTTAATTGGCCGGTTTACAAGGAACCATTGTATGAATGTTACAATCAGAACCACATATAGAAAAGAGATTACATATTTCTACAAACATCGTTTTTATATGGACTGTAATTTTTTTTAGTTTTTATTTAGTTTTTTGGTCACTACATTGTTCACACTATAAGGTTAATGAGAAAATGACCTGCTGAATAATTACAGAGGTAGTCATTAAAAATGCTGTACTAAAGATAGTCTGTTTTACTATTTGGGGGTATTTTTGTACTGTCCTTATTACCTGGTAGGAAGCACTGCAGGAGATGTCACTGCTGGGTGTCGTTGTCGGCATGCTCTGTTCCGGATATTAGAAGAACTCCGCTTTTCCAGTACTTATGACGTGTGTAAGGGGTCTGCGAATGGCACTCTATAATATATGTGGGGTGTATTAGGGGTCTGGGAAAGGCACACTATATATGGTATATTATAGTATAGATACCATTCCCAGACTCTTAATATATCCCACATATACATATTGGGCCTGATCCAGAACACTGCTTCGAAGCGAATTTACGCGTGGCGGAGACGTAAAATCGCTGTTTAGAACGCACTGCGCATGCGCACCATAGAAAATACGCACATTCACGTAGCGTAATTGTGAACGTATGGGCCATTCACGTATGTGTCACGTAAATACGTGTGGGCGTGCCAAATTTACGTTACTCCAAAATACGTCAAAAATACGTGAAGTAGGCGGGGGTTGGTATTTAAAGTGTACAGTATGGGCGTGCTTAGCTGCGTAAATTCGTTCAGCCCATACGTACGCGTGCGTATGACAGCGGTTACGTGTAAAAAAATTAAGGTAGGGTTTGGGAAGTGTATCTTGACAAAATACGTCCGTGCAAGGGGTGTGCCGAGGGGAGTGTAGCGAACTTACGTGCACGAAAATACGCTCCACGAATAAACGTACGGCAAACATAGTTCTGGATCTACCCCATTATATGCATGTGGTTGCCACTGTGCCACTGTGCAAATTCATTTTTGACACAGATACAGATGTTTAAATACTGCCGTATCCTTGCTGAGAGCTTTCCAATCAGGAATAGCTTTATTTAGCATGGTTACGATGGTGAGTGTTCCTATTTCAACGTTATAGCGCTTACAATGGTTAGGCTGTGGCGAGGAAGCGGTTTAGGTTCTCCTGTGGGAATGGGGAGGGTTGGGGTGACTAAAACAGTAAGTCAGCCTTGGAACATTTGTACCTATGACACTAGCAATATCCACTCTCTCACTGCAAAACGCAGAAAGCAGAATGTGATCTGGTGAAAATCAGATTATTGGAACCACATCCATTATAGAGTTTATCAACTTCAGAACCCCAATATATTAAATGTGGAGTATATTAGGGATTTGGATATGGCACATCCTTAATGACCTCTACTGATCCATTTTACATATAACATTAACTGTAAACTGACCTCACCTAGACTTTCTCCTATCTTCATCTATGTTCCATCTTTCTTCTACCTTCTGCCATTGCCGCTCCTCTTCTCTGTGTTGTATGACGCGGTAGCACAGTGCACACTTGTAGAAAGCAGAGCAGTTTGTCTGCCCGGAGCATATGGAAATGTAATTTCCTTTTTAAAGTTTAGAAGAAGGAGCACCAGAGGCTTCTTATGACCTTCTCTTATGTCTCCTGGAGTTTGACCCCTTTTTCATCTGCTAAGGTGAAAGCCGACATAGCAGCTGTCATTTGAGAAGACGGGGCATTAACTTTCTGACATATACAGTAATTTAAATATAGAACTTAAAAAATAATGTTCTGGAGAGAGTGCTAACTAATGTAAGTAATACACTTATTTTTTATTATCGTTTATTTATAAGACGCCACAAGGTGTCCCCAGTGCCATACAAAACACAGTACAGACATACAAGGAAGGGATGGACAGCACTGTACATAATAATATACAGTACAGACATACAGGACAGGGATGGACAGCATAGTACATAATAATATACAGTACAGACATACAGGACAGGGATGGACAGCATTGTAATTCTATGCAAAGACAATAAAGTACCTTGTGGTATAAAGATGTACCACTCTATAGATTGGCAATATTAACTATAAATAAATAATTTGCATAATAGAAATCAACCTCTTGGCTCTCTCTATCCAGTGTACAGAGCCATATTAAAGGCTTTTCAGAAATGTTAAGCTTTTGGTGTGACTTGCCCTTGAAAGAATGTATGTGACAATCACAAAGACTGTCAATGTGAACAGGAAATTCCCAATTAGTGGCAGGCCCAGGGCCATAGGGGTGTGCCATAGGGGCGGTCACCCAGAGCGCTAAGGCAAAGCGGGGTGGCATTAAGTTCATTTTTAAGGTTAAACTGGTTATCAATTCATAGTAGGGGGTGCCATTTTTCATTTTTTCCCCTAGCGCTAAAATTTCTAGCTATGGCTCTGGATAGACCCCTCACTTGTCATATTGTACTCTAAAGAGAGATGCTTTAAGAACAAAAAGGCGAAATGCCTAAACATATATTAATCATAAAGGTAAAAGGTGTTAATTATAACAATTTTATCTTTGTTAAAGGTCACAAGGTGGATTTACTAAAGCTTCAAATACAAGAGTACTAAGGTGTAGTTTATATTAGCCAATCAGATTATAGCTTGCATTTACCTAATATTCTTTAAAAAGTTATTGGCTGCTATAGGCAATACCTCCAATTTTACTTTATAGATTGTCATAAATATAGCTATAAGGCTTTTACCTGACGTATTAATATTTTCATATTTTCCAAAGAAATAAGATCCTATGGCAAATGGCAATTATGAATTTAACCCCAGACCTTTCCTTCCATTACCATTGCCTCCCTAAGACTTCTCTCCCCGCAGCCTGACCCTAAGATTCCCCACCCCGCAGCCTAACCGTAAGACTCCCCTTTCGTTACCCTAACCCTTTGACTCCCTTCGCTGCTGCCTAACCCTAAAACTCTCCATAGACTCATACTCTCGTCCAGTCAGACCGACTGGTATAACGCTAATTTTCTAAATAGAGACAGGTGAAAATTAGCTTTTGGCTGTCTATTTCTAAAACTGCGTTTTCTCAACAGCGACTCCCACCTGCAGAATATAGACGGTTATTTATTTTGTGTCACTCACTAAGCAAATGTTTTGCCTGTTCCTCTGTGATGTAAAGGATGGGACTAGATTTTTATATGAACTGTTTCAAAGGAGCTCCAGCTGACCAATAAATGTATCAAGCCATAAATCTTGAAGATACATCTGCCAGTGTGTGTGTGTTTTAATCTCTCAAACTAACTTTTAATTTGACAGCTTTTATGTAAGCCTCAGGCTGTCCTCAGAATGCTCTAATCAGTAGACTGCAATTACCCAGGTTTTTGCAGATGGATCTAATAGAAGACCATCAACCATGACCCCTTTGGTCACAATGCTTCAGACATTTACTATTGATTTTTTTCAGTTGTATGATCTACCTGGTTTTGATTAATTAAATGATGTAAAAATCTTTCTTTCTCTTCAATTACAAATTAAATGGGAATATCATAAGCAGAGCATTTCGTACCTATCTGATGGAAGGGGTCTCTAATAGCATGTATGGGGCTGATACAGAGTTTTACAGTAATGGCAAAGCAGGTGCAAGTGTACAGCTGGGTTGATGGGTTAAACCATTTTGCAATGTAAGGGGCGCTAATGAATTTGATTCTATTGTATGCAAGAAAATTACTTTACTTATGAGCACAGAACTCACTGCATATGTTTATGGAGCTGATCTAGAATTTGGGAATAAGGGCAAAATAGGTGCAAGTGTACAACTCGGCTAAACCATTTTTCAAAGTAAGGGGTGTTAATTAATTTAATAAATTTTGCATGCAAGAAAAATACTTTACTTTTACACATAGAGCTCAAATACTGGAAAGCTTTATGTTTATTCTATAAAATAGAGTTGAGCTAAGAAACTTCACTTCCTAATTTTAATTCTGGTTTTACAATTGAAATCTCCCTAATTCAACATGGTATTACTCAGGTCTACACTTGCAACTAAAAAGTAAGGTGTAAATGCAACCGTGAATCAGCCCCTATGTTGAATATCTAAACTATAAATGAACTAGGAAACTTTACCTCTATCCTAATTCTGTTTTTATTGTTTAAATGTGTCTCCTTTGCATTGTAGATGGCTTTACATGGATTGTGTGCATTAAATATGTTCTTATGTTTACAACTTTTTTTGGGCATATTTGAATGCAATTTGATATTAATTTGCGTGCATTTAAGTCACAGCGGAGCCTGCAATGCAGACACTGTAAAATGTAGACAGACATGAATCCCCTCAGCGCTCTTACAGACTTTAGCAAGGAGCTATGCTGGAGCCATTATGTCCAAGACAGAATATTTCCGTGCGAGACGGCGGCCATTTTGTTGTAGACTCTGATCTACCCGCGTTGTGGCGCCAGTTTCCAGTTTGAATCTGTTGTCATGGAGAGGGAGCTACGCTTTGCCGGTCGTTTGGCGGGGTGACGTCATGGAGCGTATTTCCGGATCCTCGTACGTACGTATGGTCAGAGGTAAGAGGGGCAGTATGTAAATAAAGGAGGGCATAATGTTAAAGGGCATTAGGGTGAGGGTTGGAGCTGGGGATGTTGTGGTACGCCGGGCAATGGTGGAACTAAACGTCCCAGCACGTACTGACACACATGTAGGAAGTGCTTGTGGAACTACAATCCCCAGCATGCCCTCTTACCATGTTGTCTGGTCTCAAGCAACAAACTCAGAAGGCATGGGCCTGGCACTGCCACAGCAGCTGGCTGGACATGCTGGGATTTGTAGTTCCCCGTGTTGTATAAATAAGGAGTCAGAGGCTTTGTTGCATTCCTGGTCATGATCCTTGCAATGTATGATTCCATATCACTGAGCAGTAATCTTGCATCTATCAGATTACCCACCTACAATCCCTTACCAGTCATGACTAAACAATTGTTAGTTTGCTATTTGTATATTCTGGCCATTCACTAGATAGGTTACACTAATGATCCAACATATGTACCTATTTTCAGAGCAATTAAAACATCTGAGTGTGATGGGGTATGATGGATACTGCCAAACATGAGTAGAGGAATATCTATATTAGCAAAAAAAAATTACATTTAAAAGTCAATTTTGGTTTGAAATATTTCCTGAATGCAATTTCACCATAACATTGGCTGCATGGAAATTTGAGCTCAGATCAGCTACATTTACTTCACAGTGTATGTCTCACATTGGGCTGTATTCAGAGCTTAAAGACCGCGTATACGCAATCTGCCTTGAGACAAGAAATGTAGATGAAGTTAGAAAAAAATCGGAAAACTCCGGGCGCAGCTCTGAATATAGCCCATTGTGTGGAAATCCTCAAAAGATGTAACAAATCAGAAAATAGAAATTGTTGCTCATTTGTAAAATCTCTTTACTGTTAAAAATAAATATATATAGTGTATGCTGCTTTTTATACTGCAAATGTGTTGCTGTATTTTACACCTCATGTATAAATAACCTTACAAAATATGTACAGAATGGTAGTTGGAAGGAAATGGGGGAAAGTATTCTGATATGAGACACTATTAATAAAATCCAAAATGTAAAAATATTGACCTCTGTACTTATTCAAGCACAATTTCTACATCTTATTGTATTGCATTCACTTTACAGCAGCAGCAAAAAAAAAATCCCCACAATAATATAGGATTCAAAATGAAACCGTGCATCATCTTTTATTCACAGCCTTTCTTACCAATGTAACGCACAAGTACTGTAATGTATTTCCTGTTACATCTCCTTTACCATGCACAGCACACAGTCTTTGGCATTTATGTATGGATTATATATATAGATATTATATTACTATGCTTTATATGTCAGCACAAGGGCTCTACAGCTCCTTACAAACTACATATACAGTATAAACAAAACAAAAGAAAAAAAAGCACAGTACAGAACATTTCCTGGCATGGTTTATACACATTTCATACCTTTATCTTAATAACTAGTGATATAGAGCCTGATCCAGATTTGCATTTGACCCCTGACTACAGCAAGCTGTTTGCAAAAGTCAGGCGATTTTCTGGCAGGGGCATGTGACACAACAGATCTCAATAGAGATCCGTCCACCGGGGGTGTCACTTCAGATCTGCATGCCTGTGCTTGGCAAGGGGGGCGAGGATAGGCATGCAGGTGATGGAGAGTGGGCAGTGGTAGGGTTCCAGACATGTAAGTGAAGGGGGGTGACGAGGGTGGATTTCTCGCACATGCAGACTTTCAGACATCCATGACGGCCCATAATGAGTATTTTAGTTGCATTTTTTTTATTCAAGGTGTATATTGTGTTTCTATGAAATCGTTATGCCTTAATAAACTGCTGCTCGGCTACATCCATTCCAATGTTATCAGTCTTTCACAGGCGTGCATTATGATTTCTTATACTCACAAAATGAATATATATCTTAGTTAAAAACAAACTTTATTGCAGTGTTTTCCTTCTTATATTTTGCTTTTGGAGAAACAGATAAAGTTTCGCTCCATGCAATTGCTTCATCAATGTTCAGCCCCCATAGACCTTAATGTATACTTATATGTAATCCTGTCTCTGAGTTTTTGTAATACAGTTTATAAAATGAAAGGAAATGTCAGTTTCTATGGGTTACAGCAAGTTTTAGCTGCACAGCAGTTTTCATCACTCTGAGCTAAGGTTGTTTTCGGAGCGGATATGAATATGAATTGCCTTCTATATATTGGTGATAACCGTCATTGATTGAATCTATAACATTTATATACATTTTCTTGTGTTCATTTTTTAAAGATCTGGTTTCCTGACGTTTATTTCCTGTCTCTTGCGTATGATGGAAAGGTGAGATGAGGGACTGTCCTGCCTCCTTATATGCCCCTGGCTTAGTGACTCTAACATCTTACCCACTACTTCTGTAACGATTCACTAATGGTTGAATCAGATGATGAATTCACTGAACTTTGCTCCAAGCTCTTGAAACGGGTTAAGAAGAATAAACCGTCTGCAGGTCAGAACCATCCCAAAGCCAGTACTACAGCAAGGAGCAGGCTGAAAAGGCCCAAACCATCCAACCAACAGACTTGCAATGGGGCCAACAAGGAAGCAGCTCCGGACATCAAAGCAGGACAAGCTTCTGAGAAGCCAAGTGATAGTAATGGGGTACAGAGGAGCTGCACAGTGCAGACCCATCTCTCAAATGGGCTCACTGGGAAAGGTAATGGAAAACACAAAGACATAACACTGTCCCTTTCTGGTTATTACTGATGTCAATCCCATTGGCCAGAACTGGACAACCTGTGGATTTCCAGGAGTCCCAGCATGCTTTTAACTGCAAAAGCCTTGCTGATGCCTGACAGAGCATGCTGGGATATGTAGTTTCACAACACCTGGAGAGCTACAGGATGGCCAGACCTGGTACAGGCAAATTATTTTACATTCTGACCTCAAGGTTTTTGTTGAAAGTACATTTTTTTTCTGTGATTTTCATACACTTTGTTACTTAAAAAAAATAACAAAAGTAAAAAAGTTACATGTACCATTTTAATGGGTGTGGGTCCCCGGAAAGAACGGCCCTATTTCAATAGGGCCGTTTTCTCGCAGCCAGTTCGAAACTGACTCGATGAGGCATAGAAATCAATACACGGAGCACCGAACACAGTGCTCTGAAATGTGAGCCTGAAAACTACCCCAACCCTTCCCCTAATTCTAACCCTAACCCTCCCCTTCAATTACCCTAACCCTAACACTCCCTCCCCTGCAGCCTGACCCTAACCCTCCCTCCCCGCAGCCTAACCCTAACCCTCCCCTCCCGCCGCCTACTCCCAGCC
>WWET01000645.1:503058-521524 GCA_011038615.1 Limnodynastes dumerilii | reverse complement strand
TCCCCTGCAGCCTGACCCTAACCCTTCCCCTGCAGTCTGACCCTAACCCTAGAGAGGTTACTCACCTTTCTCGTGGTGCGGGTCCTGCGGTAGCGGAGGTGTTTCCGATCGGCTTACTCAAACATTCTGACAAAAAAAATCTAAAATGGAGGGGTATTGGAAATAGGGACATCTGAAAAGGAAGTTATTTCTCGAATCCCTCATTCTATGCGGGGAATGCAATTGCATTTTAATGAACTTAGTGAAACAATTTAACAGAAAGTTAGAGGTTTAGATCTGTTTGTGAGTGTTATTACTCTTATATCTTCCTTCTTCATCAGATGGTGACAACACAGAGAGTCATGAAGAACCGGGCCGATCCCTGGACCCGCTCAGTGTAAAGCAGCTGGTTATGGAAAGGATGCAGCAGTTCAGGAGGACGTCACCCAACCGCATGAAGCTGGATTCCACAGAGGACTGCCGAGCACACAGTTAGTGAGACCACACAGTGATCTATGTATCACAGGCATAGCCGACCTCTGCAGGTGCCGGGAAACTACTACTATGCCCTAGTATAGCATTACTGATACCTAGCAAGGCATGCTGGGACTTCACAGCACCTGGGAGCCACAGGCTATGCCTGGTATATCATATTGCTTGTACCATCTTCTTCTTCATCTTATGCTTTCACCCTGTTCCCAGCTATAAGACTTCTCCCGTCCTGCTTCCCACTTATGTGATATCCTACTATACTTTCTTAGACCCTTCCATAGAGTCTCCTCATACCTATACTGACCTTAGCAATGCACCCTCAGCACTCTCCCAACCCCCTCTCAGAGCCACATTTGCTGCTCCTCTTTCTGCTGATTCTATATACTTTATATTCCTATCTGCATTAATGAAGTTACCTGTATATCGCTCTGTGTGTGTGTCCTGTTTTCCCCATTGTGTGGTGCTCTGGAGCACTGCAATGAAACTACATCTTCCTCTGTTCTCTCCCTCAGTGGAGTCCTCTGAATCTCCGCACACTGATGGGGATCCAGCTCTGGCATTGGAGATGGACGGTAAAGAGCAGCCAGTAACACTGGAAGATCAGGGCCTCTTCTTTTGCCAACTGTGCCAGAAAGACCTGACGGCCATGGACGGCGTCCTGCGAGAGCAGCATGTAAACAGGTCAGTTATGAGCGTGGGCAGCCGTCCGTGAGCATCAAAACCCTGTGCTCCTAATTCATGAATGTCGCTTACTCCAATTGTTCAGATGCCTGGACCAGGATGAGAGTGTGGGTGGCAGCTCCGTGGCACCCGTGGTTCCTAGTTGCCCCCTGTGCGGAAAGCCCTTTAACACACAGAAGAGCCGCGCATCTCACCTGAAACGCTGCGCTGTGACGCTGGAAGTGCCGGCGCAGACTTTGCTGCAGGCTGTGCAGAGACAGGAGGCAGAGACGGTGCCACCGCGGTGAGTCTATGGGTGGACCATGTTAGATAAATGATAACCCACCGTTTCACATGTGTGCCCCATACATATTGTCCAATTATTGCTATAAAAGTACCCTATACGATGATGTACTGTGTGTAGGGGTCATATCATATCTTACCTGTATATAGCTAGGGACATGCTGCCCGTCAGATGCATATATTGTTACATTGTCCCATCCATTGCTTCAGTACAATAGGAGTTTTCCAGTGTTTTGCTGTGGTGGTTTTAGCAGTTGGGAGGTGCAGATGTGCTCTGAGGCAGCTCAGAAGAAGGGGTGGCACTTATTTTATCACACTTGCTTTATCATTCCATAATGTTCTGTATCTTCATACCAGTCACATGGCACATATTGGTGTCTAGACGGCGAAATCTTATATTATTAGTAGGCATTTAATTAGTTTATCATATCAGTAAATTAAATGTCATTAAATGAGGTTTAAACCCATCACCTTTGCAGAATGGCCCATGTTAAGAGGAAGGGTGTGCCAAAGCAGAAGGGGCCCTCCAAGAAGAGGAAGGTGATGCCAACGGGGCCGGAGGTGGAGGATTTGCTTGTCGCCATGGCGCTGTCACGTTCTATGCAGGAAGAGAATGCTGAACCCAGACCTGTCGGTGGTCAGCCCCAGCGAGAAATCCCCCCAGCAGGTACATTACACAGTCCAGATAACAGTGACAGTGTCACAGAGACATATCTTATGCTGCAGTACTTATTGTCTAACTGACATTGTGCTACATTACATAGGTGAACGCTGGGGTTACGTATCATAGTGTTTCTAAATGCATTGTGCTGTTCTCTATGGACATCAGTCACTGCTTCCTGGCAGCATATTGACCATTACTGTGTATGTGACAGTAGCTTGTAGTTAATTATATAGCATATATACATGAATATGAGGGTTTACATTGAAACTGGAAGGCGGCAGCCCTAGAGGAAATGTGAGGAAACATTACGTCACTGGCAGAGTCTTGTAACATAGGTGGTAAAGGTAATACTGCAGAGCAGGCCTGGGCAACGTGTGGCTCTGCAGGTGTTGTGAAACTACAAGTCCCAGAATGCTTTGTCAGGAATCCGCTATGCATATGCCGTTCAGGCATGCTGGGATTCGTGGTTTCACAACACCTGGAGAGCTACAGGTGTACCCGGCCTTGCTTGCTGTAAATTGAAGGATATCCTAAATCTTAAATGAAAAATAAACAATTAAGGATCAAATGGGCTCAGGAGTCACCATGGAAATGAACAAGTAAAAAAGGGCAGACTAAAGGGCCACGTGATTCGTATCTGTGTCACGTTCTGTGCTTCTGTCCTGAGTTACCTGCTGTAGAATCAACACAGCGGCTTGTCTTCTAGAAAAGAAGAGGCGCCGGAAAAAGAAGGAGAAACCAACCCCTCTGTTACTGCTCCAGGCCCCGGAAGAGGCTGCTGAGAAGCTGCAGAGGAGGATGTCCATGCTGCTAAGCGAGGAACCCCAAGAGAGAACCCTCCTCACGCTGCCCCCCAGCCGCTTCTGGAGCATGGAGCTGAAGGAGTGGGAGACCTGGAGCATTCGCGGGGGGAAGACCTGTGTGCTCTGGGAATTCAGCAGTGGGATGGAGAACAGAGATGTCCTCAGTTACTATACAGCAGAGCTGAACCCCCCAATTACTCCATGGATTCCACCCGCCAAGGTAAGAGATGCTGTAACAAACACAGACCCTTCGTGCAATGATAATAATGTAAGTGTATATAGACTGTCTCCATCTCTGCTGCCCCATAGAAGATGCTGAATTCACAACCGCGTGATGCGGCAACAACATTGACTGCTGGAAAGCAAAGCCATGGCTCCGGGGACAAGGATCTCCAGCCAGGGACTCCTTGTGAAGACAACAGCCCACTTATTGACAGCCAGAAAGCCTTGCAGGACTTGGCAGAGTTGGCAGGGGAGGGGATGACGCTCACCCAGTGGAACTGTGGAGCCAGCAGTACCAGTGGCAGGACAGGTGACGTAAGAATACCTGGTTTGCGGTAGAACATTGTCCTATATTTCTGTATAACCACAATATCATTGTCCCACAGGCCGAGAATCACCAGCCGGCCTTCCATCTAGTGGATTCATCCCAACGCAAGAGGAGGAGGAGAAAGCCAAGCGGAGTCCGGCCTCATTTATGGTACGTTAATCTCTTATTTGGTCTTTATAGAATCAGATCCTGGCTTCAAATCCTTGCTGCGTCAACGCTTCTGTGTGAGAGCATTGGTAGATTACTTCCATCGCTCACACTGAGCTAAGACTCAAGAACCCTACCTTAAGAACCCACCGATACCACTAAAAATGACAACAGGTCTGGATATCGCAGCCACCGTAAGCACGCCCGTTTTGTTTGCCGAACCCTACCTTAACTTTACACAGCTACTGGCGTACGTACATGCTATACTTACGTAACTGCCTAAGCGCCCAGAACGTATGATTTAAATGCCTCAGCGGCTAGCATAAAATCGCTCGTGTGCGTGATTCTGGTTCCCTTTGTGTTCATCTGGATCCGTTTTTTTGTTTTTTACTTACTTTTTTTATTCAGAAATTTTTATTGACATTTTCCAAATAAACATATAAAATAAAAACAATCTGAAACAAATAAAACATAAAAATACACGATATATAAAAATGAATAAATAAAAACAATAACATACTAATACAACATGGTGCTCAGTCCACTACGCAAATCTTTAGTAAGAGGTCAATAAGAAAGCAGTAAGCACTCTCATGCCATATATGTGAAAATCACGAGCAGATAAATAGTCAAGAAAAGGCCATGGCCCAGATTCAGAACAACGCTTGTGAGCGAATTTACGCGTGGCGGAGACGTAAAATCGCCTTTTGGTAAGTACTGCGCATGCGCGCCATAGAAAATACGCTTCGTAGCGTAATTGTGAACGTATAGGCCATTCACGTATGTGTCACGTAAACACTTACGCGTGGGCGTGCCAATTTTACGCGAGTCCAAAATACGCCTGAAAAACGTTATGTAGGCGGGGATTTGTATTTAAAGTGTACAGTATGGGCGCGCTTAGCTGCGTAAATACGTGTTGCCCATACGTACGTGTGCGGATCACTGCGGTTACATTGGCAAAAGTTAAGGTAGGGTTTGGAAAGCGTATCTTGACAAAATACGTACGTTCAAGGGGTGTGCCTAGGGGAGTGTATAGAATATACGCACACGTAAATACGCTACGCTAATAAACGTACGACAAACGTAGTTCTGGATCTATCCCCATGTTAGTAAATTGGAAGAACCTATAGATAAGTCTCAGGATCCACACGTCTCTACGCAGACTGAAGAATTAAAGCCAAGATGACCCTATCTTATAGCATATGTGTAATGATTTCTTATCTGTATGATAAAACCTTCCATACCCATAGTAGTGGTAACTAGGAGGATCCAATCTAATGACCGTGAAGAGTTTTTACTTAATGAACCAATATACAGATTCAGGGAACATGCTGCTGCAATTCTCTCTGAGGTTCTCTACAATAGGTCAATTAATAAAAACAATTATCTTTGTCTCCCCTCCATTCACTTTATATATCGGAGTGAGGAGATCAAACCTTTACTTCACAAGGTTTGACGAGTGTTCAGCAGTTTCTGGTTTATATTCTTCTGTCCTTGGCTGTTTTAGGCCCCGCTAGCGACTCTGGCCTGTGATTTCTTGGAGCTGGTGAATAATCCTCATTTGTGTGACGCTCAGCTGCAGACTGACTGTGGAGAGGTGCTAAATGTACACATGTTGATATTGTATGCACGCTCTCCACTGCTTGTAGAAGCGGTAGGTGAAATATTGTTTTTTCATAATTTTCTTACTTTTTCTTTACTTTCAGCCCCTAGTTCTGCTCTTAGAGTTTTGTTTGTTTAGGTTTTTTTTTTACCTTGTCCAGGTGCACACTGAAGGATTCTGGGTACAGGAAGCCAGCACTGGGCGCGTGAGACGTCTTCTTCTTAATGATGTATCCGCTGAAGCTGCCCTCTGTTTTCTCCGTTTCCTGTATTCTGCCAGCACGGCTATCCCCAGCCACTGCCTGGCACACGTGTGTGAATTGGCTCGCAGGTAGGTGTCTGTCATGAAAACACATGCACACGCCTAATGCTTTGTTCTGACCTAGCGGAAACACCTGGGTGTGCTCACGCTTCAGAATCAATAGGCTTTGTGTAGTACTGTGGAGCTCTGGTTGGGATAATGGAAGATGGATTCCTGGGACTGGGAGTCCAGCTTTGTTTATGTTGTGTGAATTTTATTCTTCCTGTTCTAGGTTCGATGTTAAAAGTCTCATAGAGACCTGCGAACAACTAGTCGGTGAGGTGCACAACTCAGAGGCTCCAGTGACCCCAGAAGAGGATATAGATAATGGAGGAGAACGGGCGGAAACCTTCCAAGAGTTGTTGAAATCAATGTGGTTCAATGAAGGAGAAGACCCCTTCACAGACCAAGAGGCAGAAGGCCAAGAGGAGGAACATCTGGATGACGGAGGTGTAGGAGAGGGGGAGTTGGAGGAGATCTATGAATTTGCAGCCACTCAACGAAAAATGATAATCGAGCAAGACAAAGAAGGTGGAAGTGTCAGTGAGCGTGAACTGGAGCATCAAGCCAAGGAGTCTGAGGTCAGCTCTCCTGAAGCCATAACCCATGTTCCACAGACCTCTCTGATAAATACCCCTACACTTAAAGTGTCTTCTGCCCAGGAACCGGTGAATTATTCTCCTCTTGGGAAATCTCCTATATCTTCCCCTTCATTTTCCCCTCTGGCTTCCCCTGCTCGTCTTAAAACCAGGCCATCCCCTGCTGACTCTACGTCTCCTGTCTGTGCGTCTTCCAGAGTAAGTGTCCGAGTGAACTGTTCCGCTCGTCGGCTCTTTACTAATGAACTTGTGAATCGTTCTCGGAGCACTTCAGCCACTCCTGAAGAACACGCTGCTCCTACAGTTCACACCATCTCGTTGATTTCACCAGACCGATGTGATGACGACGAGGGAGATATGTTTGCTGAGCGCGGTCTTTCACCTGTTGATGACAGCTACGACCGCATGTTTTCACAGACTTGTGGGGAATACATGGAGACTTCGGCTGTTTGTGAATCTAGATCCCACGTAAATCCCACTAGCCCTGAAGATCAGAATCCCATACTTACCAGTTCACCTTCTACCAAAGCAGGTCCTACACTCCCTGAGATCGGATCTTCCCCTAAAATCCAGTCACAGGCCAGTTCATTCCTAGAGACCTCCTCATGCTCCCAGACTGAACGCAGACAATCTCCACCATCCAGCCCCACAGATTCTCATCACAAGTCTTCTAACAAAGATAATGTTTCTCCCAAAGCCCTATCTCCAGAACAGGATATCATATTAATCTTGTCTTCAGATGAAGAGACCGAATCCAGCACCCGAACTGCAAAACAAAATATTAGGTCTGACCTTTCCAAGAGCATTAAAGAGTCTCCTCAAAGCTTCAGCGTGAGAAAGAGCAGCGAAAATCTCTCCCACCTAGAGATGAGCAGCAGCTCGGAGACCTCTTGGTTGGTACCTGCGACCCCTTTGCCCAGTATGACAGAGTCCCGAGTGTCTCAGATGCAGAACTCACATTTTCCTTGGTCACCTCAACCCTTCCTACAGACATCATCTTTACCCAAGTCACCTAAAGCCTCCATACAGACATCATCTTTACCAAACTCACCTAAAGCCTCCCTACAGACCAGTTATTTACCCAAGTCACCTAAAGCCTTCATACAAAGTTCTTCCTTGCCAAACTCCCCTAAAGCCTCCATACAGATGTTGTCGTCTTTACCCAAGTCACCTAAAACCTCTTTACAAGGCTCTTATTTACCTGAAACCTCCCTGCAGATGTCTCCGCTACAGCAGTCGCCTAAGACTTCCAAGATCTACAACCACAGCTTTATTGACCTATCTCAGACAAGTCCAGCGCCTCTCCGGTCACCTACGATATCTTTAACTTTGAATGAATCCTCGTGTTCCAACATCACTGCAAAGCCTCAGAGACACCATGAAGTGGGCTCCAGCACTGCTAGTAAAGAGCTCTGTTCACCGCAAACCTCCATCACCAACAGCACTGTGTTTGAGGTTGGAGACAGTGAGGAGGAAGGCCCTGGGCCACAGCCTCAGGCCAGTACCAGTGACTGCAGTTTCCAGATGGACTATGATGAGCCACCCATTCATGTAGAAGATATGTGGTGCAACATGCAGGAGACCCCAACAAGGCCCTATTCCTTCTCAGAGCACAAAACTCCTTCACCCATTGGTAAAACCCCTACTAAGCCTTGTGCAATGCAGCACAGCAGTCCCTTACAGAAAGGAAACCTCGAGCCCAACAGCGAAATGGAATCCCCTAATACCACATCTGTGCAGAGCAACCAGCAGAGTTACCTGAACTCTAAACTGTGGGATGAATGGGGAGATGAGGATCCTGAGCTGCCCGCTCTTCTCTCCCTGGCGCAGCGATTGAATAAAGTCCCAGATGTACAGAAGGAGCTGAGAACCCCAGGTGTGTTACCCTGAAATACCATGGAGTATGGAGTATATATTCCTTTGTTCAGTAGCCAGATGTTCACTTGGTCCGCGGTCTCCTAACAATACCTCTTCTTCTTCCCTAGTTAGCATTGTGCGGAAAAGAGAAATAGTTCCGAAGGTTCCGATCACTCCTTTACCTCATTATTCCGACATGGACACCCCAGTTCTGAAGAAGGAATTGAACAGGTGATTTTATGGTTATAGATGTGTATGGTCTGTGAATAATGGTCCGGATTCCCAGTTACGTAGTTTTCATCTTACGTACGTTGCTTTAAGAATTGAGCTACTACGCATGTGCTTATTTACACTACGTACCATTTCTGTACGTAGATTGCGTAAGCGCATTCTAAGTAAGACGAAAACGATGTAACTGTGAATCCAGACCAATGTTACAAACGTCACTTATATACATGTTTTTCTGAGTTTTCTTCTGTGTTTCGGAATCCTGGTCCGAGTGCTTTTTGATGTATTGCATTGGGAGAACACAGGAATGTGGGGTTTTGATCCTGCCTCGTGGCTGTTTGAAGTAAGCTTAAAGTTAGAGTAAAGCTGACAGCACTTGATATGATAATCAGGGTCATCAGATTATTACCGTGCAGTGTGTGTCTGGTCAGCGTTCTGGCAAATTTTTAAATGACTTAAATTATCTTACCAGAGAATTGGATTGTTCAACCTGCCTGAAAGATCTGACAAGCTTCATACCGATCCTATTCGGATGGGTTTTTACAGCAGTAGGAAGATAGCCCCAGTTAGTGTGTATGGGAGGAGAGCTAGGAGAACCTTCCTTGCTTAGTGCTGCATTTAAAGTCTTTCTAATCTCTCCATTTTGGAGTTTCTGGGCCCGATTCAATTGCCGGCGAAGTTTTAAAAAAGTTTGCGTCGGTAAAAATATCGCCTATTCAATTATTTTTTTACCGCTGCGCTAAAACAGCAGGCAGCGGTAAAAAAATAACCAGAGAAAAAAAAAATCTCTCTGTTAACGCCGCAAATCACCTCCTGCAGGAGGTGACTGGCGCTAGTGAGAGACTATTACCCAGTGCCTGAAATCACGTTCTCACGATACTTCAGGCACTGGGTAATAGCCTCAGTAGCACCCGGCACTTTCTGCTAGCAGGAAGTGATTTGCAGCGTTAACAGAGAGATTTTTTTTTCCCCTAGCAGCTGCCCAGGGGTCCCTGGATGGCAGGGCATGGTGCCTAATGCCCTGCCATCCATGGGCATGCTGATGCTTGTAGTTCTACAAGCATCAGCATGCCCTGTTGGGGCACAACATAGGGCAGCGTTAAAAATCCGCCCCTCTCATAGGTGCGGATTTTTATCGTTAAAAAAACGGTGTATTTTTAACGAAAAAAAAGAATTGAATTGCAAAAAAAAAATAAAGCCGGTAAATTTTAAAAAAAATGCGTTAAAAATACGCCGGCGAAGGATTTTTTCCTAATTGAATCGGGCCCTCTGTCTGATCTCACGACTTTATCACTTCCTTTTCTCCTCTTTCCATGAGGTTCGGAAATAAGAGGAAACATATGGAAAGTATGGGCCTGATTCACAGCCCTGGATGTATTACACACACATCCTTAAATTACCGATAATAGATACTGCGCATGCGTAGTAACTATTTTACGTAATCTACGCATCGTTTTGTTACGCAGATTGCGTATATGCGGCCTTTAAGACCACATATACACAATCCATGCAATGCAATGATACGTAGATTAGGTAAAATAGTTACTACGCATGGACAGTATCTATTACTGCTAATTTAAGGACGTGTGTGTAATACATCCAGGGCTGTGACTCCGGACCTATCACCTGGGATATGATAGCAGCTTTCACATATATCAAGGAGGGTGACATGTTTCAAAGGCAAAGGTGTAACAGAACACGAGAACAAGTGTATAAACTGGAGGGTCGCAGGTTCAGAGGAGAGTGATAGATACGTGGAATAGTCTCCCATCTGAGGGGGTAGAGGTAACACAGTAGAGCAGTGTAAACATGCTTAGGATAAATATAAGGAGATCTTAAATCTCAAACTAAGTGGATCAGTATAGTTTCAGCTGGGCCATGTGGCTCTTATCTGCCGTCACTGTCTCTGCTTCTGTGTTATGTTCATTTTCTGCCTTATATGTCTTAGCAATCTGCAGGGAAAAGCTCACTGCATTAACTCCCCTTCTGTCATTTAGATTCGGGGTACGGGCTCTCCCTAAGAAGCAGATGGTTCTGAAGCTGAAGGAGATCTTCAGTTACACCCACCAGCTCCTGAGCTCAGACTCTGAGGACGATGTCCCCTCCTCTCAGCCTCATCAGAGGATCCAGAGCAGTGTAGCTCAGGCCCGGAGACCGCCTGCTCCCAGCAAACAGAGACCCGGGGCCACCACTAAGGCTTCCAGCAACCTGAAGAGAGGAAAGAAGGTGATGTCTGTGTGTGCAGCACAGGAAGCAGACACAGGGGATGATCAGCCACCGACAGCATCACAGGAGTCTACTACATCCTCTGTGGGGGCCAGCGACACCTCCTCCTTGTCCCAAAGGTAACGAGAAGCACCAAAGTAGAACCAGCTACAGTTTCACACTTTATTTTTGCTAGTAGTAGGAAGCATTGAGGAAGTCTCAGAGGTTTATTGTGGTTACAGATACAACACTTAATTGTTTACTTCCAAAAACTATACTTAACTATTTATGGTTACTTATGATGTCTTCTGCTGGCACAATCACATGCTTTGCCCAGTAAACACAAACTGTGAGGCCGTGGGCTAGATTTACAAAGCTGCGGAAAAGTGGAAATTTTTCCCATGGCCACCAATGATATTCTAGCTCTCATTTTCTTATAACACACTAGAGAATGTCAGCTAGAAGCTGATTGGTTACTTGGACACCTTAAGTGGTGCCTCCAGGTAAGTTAGGGCCAGATGCAAATTTAATAGAACCAGCTAATGCACGCTAGGTGTGTAAGTCGGCTGTGAATTGGCAGCAGAATTTATCCTGCACAAGGAGGGCCGGGCCATCCGTTATACGTATGAGATTTGACCGGTGGGTGTGCTTAACCGTGTAAATAGTACAGAGAGGGCTGAGTTTAGCCCTGACGTATGATCTGGCATTCTTACTATAGAGCCCTGTACACAGCCCTGTACACATCTGCACTTAAGTATTTGCATGATGGACAATACACAACCTTAAGCTCTGCTCTTTTATTTATCGTGTATTATGTCTGGCAGTATTTAAACCCGCAAATTTGTATGTGGCTGGCAGCAGGCACACCAACCAGAGCATTGTGGCTTTCCCTTTTACAGCTCCAACACGAATGAATTTGAGACCGCGTTTGCGGACGAAGACGACGACGAGCCAGTGGCGGCCTCCCAAGCAGCCAGCAAGGAGGCGGTTACAGCAGAGGCAGTGAGGAACTTCATAGAGGCCCGTCCTGAGCTCCATAAGCAGATCTTGCTGTATCAGCCCCTAGAGCTGGCCGCCCTCCACGCAGAGCTTAAGCAAAATGGGATCAAGATGGCGGCGGGGAAGCTATTGGACTTCCTGGATGCACAATGCGTCACCTTCACCACCGCCTCAGCTCGCAAGGAGAAGAAGAGCCGGGGGAGGAGGAAAGGGGGGAAGCGTTACTGACCCACTGTATACCAAAAAAAGACATCAGTGTACATATTATTTAATGTAAAGTAACTAACATGATGTTCATGGATTTTAAGATAAAAGAATAGACAGTGCATGAATGAATCTGTAAATATGAATGTTTTGTATATGGAATAAATATGAGATTTGTATATCGGTCTCTGACTGACTACATTGTATAGTTACAGATAGAGTGGGACAGTTACACCTTTATATTACATAAATCGTTCTGTGTGTGGGCTGTTAGCCTCTGCAACGGAGGCTAATGCATGGATTTAACCCTTAATCTGGATGTGGCTCATAGTCAAGTGTGTATGTTATCCCCGTGTCTGCATGGGTTTCCTCACACAATCCAAAAATATACTATAAGGTTAATTGTTGGAATTTGGAATGTGGCTCCAAGGGGAGGACTGCCATAAGCCTGCCTTAAGTCCCTTGTGCGGATCAGTGGTCTGTATGACCGCTGATCCGCACCAGTGTGGAAGCCCTTCTGCCACACTTTAGTGGTCGGAGGGGAAACACAGCCCATTTGTTCGCAAATGGGCTGGCACGGAACTAAGTTCCATACGAATCCTGCTAGGCTAGTGTTACTGTCTCCTGCTATGCTAGTGTTACTGTCTCCTGCTAGGCTAGTGTTACTGTCTCCTGCTATGCTAGTGTTACTGTCTCCTGCTATGCTCGTGTTACTGTCTCCTGCTATGCTAGTGTTACTGTCTCCTGCTATGCTAGTGTTACTGTCGTAACAGAAGCGTAACAACTGGAGGGCGAAGGCCTCCAATCAAATCAGGCCATGTTGTATTGCAAGGGGATTCACATTTACATTGTGAAAGCAGAATTAGAATTGAGAGGTAAAGTTTCTTAGCTCAAAAGTAAAGTATTTTATCTGCAAGCATTCATTGAGTGGTAAATGGTGGAATATTTTATTTCTCACTGTGACAATTACCCATTATTTGGTACATACTTTGCGTTAGTAAGTGGCCTGACGTTATCAAGTCTGGATCCGGCCCTTTGTCTGTGAATTAATGGGGTGCATCTCATAACATGCGCCAAATGTTCCACCTAGTGTATAAGTGTTTTATTGGCGTTGAACAGTTTGTAAAATTGCATGCAGCAAACATCTCTATGGACTACCAAATAATGTGTAATTGTAACAGTGAGAAATAAAATATCCCACTATTCACCACTCAATGAATGAGGTCTGCTTACAGATAAAATACTTTACTTTTGACCTAAGAAACTTTACCTCTGAATTCTAATTCTGCTTTCACAATGTAAATTTGCCTCTCCTTGTAATACAACATGGTTTTACTCAGGTCTACATTTGAACCTTATAAAAGGTGTAAGTGTAGCTCTGGGTCAGCCCCATAGAGTGCAACACAATGGAACACAATAGCTTCATCTATTTCTACCTCCCCCTGGTGGTTAACATTGCAAATAGCAGCTCTCTTCTTCATTATAGCATTATACATTGCTGTGGCCATTACATGCTCCACACTCAACATTTCTTTTTATTCAGTTTAACTTGATCTATGATAAAACAAGGTTAGCGGGCCTCAGGTTTTTATGGTGAAATAGTATTGTGTTTTAAATAAACGTAGTCCATTATCAGCCCCCATAAAAGTAATGGACTGTATCCAGACTTAAGAGTGGTTTCCACATGAACGGAGTCGCTAAAGTGGGCACATGCAGGGGAGTAGAGAGGGTGGAGCTTATGCTCCAGATGCTGGCAGACCAAAGAGGTGCCGTAGAGCACAGATAAGTGTCTCTAGATCTCTAGATCCTGTGATAAAGGAGCACGTCTCATGGAGGAAAGAGAGTTACGTTTTTTTATTTTCTATCAGGCATTCAGCATAACAGGTCAGCAACATCACCAACAGCAAGTTGTTCTTGTAGTGCAGCATAGTTCATATGACTCTTTAGGTGTTCCAGTGGTCCCTATCATACCACAACCCTTGGGCAGCTATTCCATCGTCAAGAGTCCTGACCCTCGGTCTTTGAAACACTTATATCAGCAGAGCACAGGTGCTGTTGATTAGCCCAAGCCTGATCACACCAAGGTTCTCTGCTGCTGCTCTAAAACCTGGTCAGGATTCTCCACAATAATCCCATGTGGAGATATGCTGTCTCTGTCACAATCCCTAAAATACTGGTATCACATGTGGGCTAATATTAGGTCTCGAATAACACATTGTATACTGTATATAATGTGCCATTCCCAAACCCTAATATAAACCACATAGTATAGTATGTATTATTTCCAGACCCAAAATATACCCCACATGTGCTTTATATAGTGTGCCATGACCACAGATATGTAATGTAAGGGAGACAGGAGGGGGGATGTGTAATGTATAGGAGACAGGAAGGGGGATGTGTAATGTATAGGAGACAGGAAGGGGGATGTGTAATGCACGGGAGACAGGAAGGAGGATGTGTAATGTATGAGAGACTTGAAGGGTGATGTGTAATGTACGGGAGACAGGAATGGGGATGTGTAATGTATGGGAGACAGGAAGGGGGATGTGTAATGTACAAAAGACAGGAAGGGCGGTGTGTAATGGAGGAGGGACAGGAAGGGGGTTGTCTAATGTATGGGAGACAGGAACGGGGCTGTGTAATGTATGGGAAACAGGAAGGGGGATGTGTAATGTATGGGAGACAGGAAGGGGGATGTGTAATGTATGGGAGACAGGAAGAGGGATGTGTAATGGAGGGGGGACAGGCGGTGTGTAATGGAGGAGGGACAGGAAGGGGGTTGTCTAATGTATGGGAGACAGGAACGGGGCTGTGTAATGTATGGGAAACAGGAAGGGGGATGTGTAATGTATGGGAGACAGGAAGGGGGATGTGTAATGTACAAAAGACAGGAAGGGCGGTGTGTAATGGAGGAGGGACAGGAAGGGGGTTGTCTAATGTATGGGAGACAGGAACGGGGCTGTGTAATGTATGGGAAACAGGAAGGGGGATGTGTAATGTATGGGAGACAGGAAGGGGGATGTGTAATGTACAAAAGACAGGAAGGGCGGTGTGTAATGGAGGAGGGACAGGAAGGGGGTTGTCTAATGTATGGGAGACAGGAACGGGGCTGTGTAATGTATGGGAAACAGGAAGGGGGATGTGTAATGTATGGGAGACAGGAAGGGGGATGTGTAATGTACAAAAGACAGGAAGGGCGGTGTGTAATGGAGGAGGGACAGGAAGGGGGTTGTCTAATGTATGGGAGACAGGAACGGGGCTGTGTAATGTATGGGAAACAGGAAGGGGGATGTGTAATGTATGGGAGACAGGAAGGGGGATGTGTAATGTACAAAAGACAGGAAGGGCGGTGTGTAATGGAGGAGGGACAGGAAGGGGGTTGTCTAATGTATGGGAGACAGGAACGGGGCTGTGTAATGTATGGGAAACAGGAAGGGGGATGTGTAATGTATGGGAGACAGGAAGGGGGATGTGTAATGTACAAAAGACAGGAAGGGCGGTGTGTAATGGAGGAGGGACAGGAAGGGGGTTGTCTAATGTATGGGAGACAGGAACGGGGCTGTGTAATGTATGGGAAACAGGAAGGGGGATGTGTAATGTATGGGAGACAGGAAGGGGGATGTGTAATGTACAAAAGACAGGAAGGGCGGTGTGTAATGGAGGAGGGACAGGAAGGGGGTTGTCTAATGTATGGGAGACAGGAACGGGGCTGTGTAATGTATGGGAAACAGGAAGGGGGATGTGTAATGTATGGGAGACAGGAAGGGGGATGTGTAATGTACAAAAGACAGGAAGGGCGGTGTGTAATGGAGGAGGGACAGGAAGGGGGTTGTCTAATGTATGGGAGACAGGAACGGGGCTGTGTAATGTATGGGAAACAGGAAGGGGGATGTGTAATGTATGGGAGACAGGAAGGGGGATGTGTAATGTACGGGAGACAGGAAGGGGGATGTGTAATGGAGGGGGGACAGGAAGCGGGGTTGTGTAATTTATGGGAGACAGGAAGGGGGCTCTGTAATGTATGGGAGACAGGAAGGCGGATGTGTAATAGAGGGGGGAACGGTAGGGAGAGAGATGTGTAATTAAAAGGGGACAGGGAGGAAGATTTGGGGAGGACGTACACCTCTGCTCCCATGACACTCCCCTCTCACGGACGGATGTTAGCTGACTTACATGTCCATAACCTTGCCTTAACTGTTCCCATACTGTACAAATGAAAAGCCTCCCCCTGCCCACACAGCGTATACTCGAATGTACAGAACTCTGAACGTATAAAGGTTCCGATACACAAGATCTGCCGTATGCGCTAGCAAACCCCGACTTACGCATGACGTGTGACTAAGGGTTAATAAAAAAAACAATCATCTGGTCTGTTCTTCAATGGAAACATAGAAATTTATGAAAGATAAGAACCACTTGGCCTATCTAGTTTGTCCGTTCCACCCACCATTCTTCCTGTGAAGCAACCCTTCCTCAAACTTCCCCTGAACCTATCACCCTCCAGTAAATATTATTATATAGAGAACACTTGTCGCTTGCACTGGTCCCAAGTTCCCCAAAGCATACATACACACAGACTAGGGTTAATTTAGTCAGCAGCCACTTAACTTACTAGTATGTATTTGGATTGTGGTAGGAAACACACACGGGGAGAACATACAAGCTCCGTACAGATAAGACCTTGTCCCTGAAATTGAACTCATGTCCTCAGCCCTGCTTACCTCACACACTAATAACGTGTCACTGCCACCAAGGTTTATTTGGACAGCAAGTAAACTCCCCAAGATGCCGTCCGTTCCTCCTGTTACCTAACTAACACAATGTACTTTTATCAGAATGATCAAAAACTCAAAATGATCTCTTCTGTTACAACTGTGATTAAGAACCAGGCTGATCTGACGTGTGAATTCTTAAGAACACAGAAACATGAACTCGTTGATATTTAATATAAAAAGTAAATCACAAAGCTTATAGTACAAAAATAAGATAACACAATGACATACAAGATATTACAACCAGTTTCTGATCAAATAAAAGGGTTAAAATGCAGAGAGTTCACTTACACAAAGGGTTATTTTCTGTGCTGGGACTGGCATTTTTTTTATAATCCAATTTAAATCCCAAGAAATTAACAATTTTATAATTTATCAGTCTTTTAAGCCGCCATTTTGACTCCAACACCCCCCCTCATTTCCCTTCCTCCCAAAGGTCATTTTACATCTGTGTATTTACAAGGCTGCTGTTATCACCTGTATCCATGGAATATAGAGTGGTCTGGTGACACACACACACACACACCAATAAATGGGCCCTAAATATTGGTATAATATGTCTTGATATCAAGATTGTACCATGGCAGTGTGTTTGGTATCAATTTGCTAATGACCACCACATATTTGATGGTTTGGTGCAGTATCATTCATAAGAACTGTATAAGTAAAAAAAAAATATTGGCTTCTTGTTTAACTGATTTGCCTAAACACTGTAAAAACTGTCTCTGCAACAATCTATGCTGTGTCAATCCTATAAAGATGGGTGGTAAAGAGATTGCCACGATTATTGGGCAGCGTGTGGTTACTATACAATGTCCTTGGCTATCAGAACATAATTCCACGAGCCTGGACATTGCATAGTGTGTGGCCATTTTCAGGGGCAGAAGATGACCTCCTTGCTATATGGCCCGGGTCTGGATAGGTGGGGCCAGGGAGGGCGAAGCTGGGCAAGGCTGCTGCCTAATAGCTGTCAGAGGCTGACAGCTTAAAACAGCGCTTGGCGCTCCATGTATGAGTATTATGCTGAAGCGCTCAGCAGTCATACATGGAGTGCCACAACCCTTGTAGTATAACAGAGAGCATAATAAATGTTGTAGGGGAAGCACGGGAGAAGTCTTGGAGGCTGGAGTGAGATGTGATGATGAGAAGACAAAGAGACAATTAGACAAGCAAAAAGAAGTAATTGGATCAGGTCTGAATTATGTGATTGGCAAATGATTTAAACATGAAAGTGAGGATCTAAACCATGATTGTTTGGGGTAATGGTGGAGGAAGAAGGTGGGTTAGTGGAAGGCCAGAAAGGAGATGGTTGCTGTAGTCTAGGTGAGAGATGATGGGCAGGAGACAGTGCTTAGACAGCTCCCATAGTATGATGGTCCTGATTCCGGATGTGTCTATTAAGTACTGTGGCAATTGTAGATGTTAACTGATGGTGTAAGGGTCACTTTAGCATAAATAAAGGAGGCCATGTAATCCAGTGTATCTGACTGATAGACAGATAGCTTCTAAGCTGTCACAGGTACTGCACTGTGATAGCTTAGTATTTATGCAGCCAGCTCGGTCTGTCTCCTTCCTCCTGTGGCTTACCATATCCTGAGTGTGAGTGTGACCCGTATAGACTGCTGTGTACCTCTCAGATACATAAATAAAGATGCAAAAAATGTCAGCACCGCAGCCTTACTGGAGGAACCCAGTTTACAAGAGGCTTTAACGTTACCCAATATCTGCTAGGAAACAAAATATGGATGCTCCATATCTTTCTTTATTATCTATTACTATTAGTTACGCTCATTTTCTCCCCATAATGTATTCATTTCTAACAATAAAGCAATCGTCAATACTATATTACAGCATGAAGGGCCTGATTCAGACTTAATAAGGAGCTTGAAATTAAGGACCTGATTCACACTTAAGAATCTTCTTAAAATAAGAACTTAAAATCACTCCTGAGCTAAACCATGGTGATTGCAGGGGAGTCATATTTCATCTGTTGCAAACAGTACTAGTGTTGAGAGGTGATATTTCCCAGCCCAAGTCTAAATAACAGTGTGATAGTAACACTGGTCAGTATCTGTGTGCAGTAAGCAATTCAAAGATA
>WWET01000645.1:489681-502489 GCA_011038615.1 Limnodynastes dumerilii | reverse complement strand
TTACACCTGGGCTAAACCATGTTGATTTCAGGGGGAGTCAAGTTAATTTTATTCTATGCATGCAGGGAGAATGCTTTGCTTTTACTTATTGCACACAGATACCTAATCAGCTTCACTTTTAAACTGCTAATTAGACTTAAGCTGGGAAATATCACATTTTAGCTATAATACTGTTGCAACAAATAAAATTTGACTCCCCTGAAATCAACATGGTTTAGCCCAGGGGTAACTTTAAGTTCTTATTTTCAATCTCTGAATCAGGGCCCTTAATGTCAAGCTCCTTCTTAAGTTTGAATCAGGCCCGAAGATGTATCCCAAGCATGTTTAAACTGTTCTACTGTGTTAGGCTCAACCACCTCAGATGGGAGGCTATTCCACTTATCAACTATTCTTTAGGTGAAGTCATTTTTCCAAACATTTCCTCTGAACCTTCCACCCTCCAGTTTATACGTATGCTCTCATCTCATCTTTTACACCTTTTCTTTTGATAAATGCCCTTCTTCTGTACCTGGTTACACCCCTTGATATATGTGAAAGTTGCTATTAATTTCACCCTTCCCCTGTCGCTTCTCTGCTCCAAGCTATACAAGTTACTTCCTGTAGTCTGTCTCTGTATGCTGTGTGACAAAGGCCATGCACCATTTTAGTTGCTCTTCTCTGCACACGCTCTAATGTATTTATGTCTTTCTGGAGATACGGCCTCCAGAACTGAACACAGTATTCCAGGTGAGGTCGCACCAATGACCTATAAAGTGACATCACTACTGCTCTCCTAATAATAATACGGATGTCAGAATAGTATAGTGTGGCACTAGTGGATCTATCTGAGTCTTGGATCCAACTGCATGATAATTATAAGTCAGCATCTGTCACTAAATTAGTTAACGCCTCTGTACAGCTTTGTGGCTTGGCACTTATGCTGGTTAATGTACAGATATGAACACTGAGAGTTCCCTATTCATATTTCTAATTTATAAGGAACTCATAACACACACGCTTCAAAAATCTTTTATCACTTATTGCAAGGTGAACTTCCCCTGCTGTTCCACCATGCACAGCATGCACAGTGTTTCTGTTATCCACCCAGCTAAAAAGTGACTCTTTTTCACTTTTTCTGTATGTGCAGCTAAAAGGCTCATGTCACAGGAAATCAGAGAGGGTGAGACGCTGAGCAGGAAGAGGTGAGCTGCTGAGATCAGTGGACCAGACCAGAGCACAGACATTCAGCTGAGTACAGGGACACCAGACGTAGGGACACTGTTCGAGGCTGGAGAAGTAGGGAAATGCACATTGCATGTGTTTAGAGATGATGTCTAGCGTTTGAATTCCAAGACACTGGACATAAGAAGAGTGTGGAACAAAGACAACCCTCCTAGTCTCAGAACGCCCTCATCTGCTGTTGGTTCGCTTGGTGAGTATGGCTGCAGGTTATAAGTAGCATTTGTGTTGCAATAATTTGTTACTATATATGTAAATGTTTCATCCATATCAGAAGTGGCAGAAGTTGTATCTGGAAACCTTGTGGAGTGTAAGGTGTGCGGTGTGATGTTATAATTGTTTTATACTGTGCTCCTGCATCATTCTGTATATGGGGTAATGTACCAGCTGCTGCTGGTTATAGCAATATCAGAATGTTTGTGGTTATGCAGTATGCGATCACCCGGTTACAATTTCTGATGGAGGGAATTAAACCAATGAAAATTATATGGAAAAATGATGCCCTTTTCTATAGTTCAAGGTCAGAGAGAGGGCCCCAGTGATTGTGATAAGTGTTCTAGGTCAGAGAGAGGGCCCCAGTGATTGTGATAAGTGTTCTAGGTCAGAGAGAGGGTCCCAGTGATTGTAATAAGTGTTCTAGGTCAGAGAGAGGCTCCAGTGATTGTGATAAGTGTTCTAGGTCAGAGAGAGGCTCCAGTGATTGTGATAAGTGTTCTAGGCCCTCCCTTCCCCACAGCCTCAACCTAACCCTCCCCTTCCATGACCATAACCCGCCCTTCCCCACAGCCTGATCCTTACCCTCCCTTCCCCACAGCCTGACCCTAATATCACATTCCTGCAGCCTAACCCTAAGACTCCCCTTCCTGTAGCCTAACCCTAGACTCCCCTTCCCACAGTCTGACCCTAACCCTCCCTTCCCTGCAGACTGACATTGGGGCAGATCCTGAACTACGCATTTCCGCGAATTTACGTGTGGCGGAGACGTAAATTCCTGCAGCCTAACCCTAAGACTCCCCTTCCTGTAGCCTAACCCTAGACTCCCCTTCCCACAGTCTGACCCTAACCCTCCCTTCCCTGCAGACTGACATTATCCCTAACTATCCCTCCCTTCCTTAGTGCCTAACCCTAAACCTCTCCCTAACCCTAAATGTCCTCGGAGAAGTTACTCACCTCTCCAGTGTGGTCTGCGGCAAGTGGTAGGTGCGATGGATTCTGTAAAGTAATGGGTAAGTATGGTGATCGGCATACTTACCTAGTCAAAAAAAATTCTGAAATGGCTTTTTTGAAATAGAGACAGCTGAAAAAAAATTCATTAAACCCTGGAGATTAGTTATAGCAATGGAATGTCTCACCACCATTGGAGCTTTTCCAAGTCTTAGATGGTGCACAATTGGGTCCTGGGGTTATGCTGTAATGCACAGTCTATAACATTTATCTGATCTCCTACTCAAGGTACCTTTGGACAAGCTCACACCGGGCTCTTACATTGGAAAGTTATAAGCGAAGCCTTTACCCATGTGACAACCAATAGTGTCACCACAGATTACATTTGAGTTGATTTTGGGAATCAAACTATTTATTAAATCTGGACCTTATTCAGCATCTCCTACACAATTCTAGAAGTTTTAATGACCTCTGATGCTATAATCATCACCATTATCTTGAGAAGACTGAATGAAGCCTTGTGACAAGTATGCAGATCCCCAGAGGTAATTTTCTTAGAACTTGTACCTAAACTAAACCTTAACAGTAAGCAACAGATTCTCAGAAATATTTCAGTGGTCGAAGTGGACATTTAGAAGTGGTAGTATGGACATTTAGAGGTGGCGCTACTGACATTTAGAAGTGGCACTATGGACATTTAGAAGTGACGGTAAGGACATTTAAAAGTGGAGGATGGACAATTAGAAGTGGCGGTTGGATATTTAGAAGTGGTGGATGGATAATTAGAAATGGCGGATGGACATTTAGAAGTGGTGGTATCGACCATTTAGAAGTGGCAGTATGGACCATTTAGAAGTGGCGGTACAGACATTTAGAAGTGGTGCTATGGACATTTATAAGTGGCGGTAAGGACATTTAGAAGTGGCGGATGGACATTTAGAAGTGGTGCTATGGACATTTAGAAGTGGCAGCTGGACAATTAGAAGTGGAGGATGGACATTTAGAAGTGGCGGTACAGACATTTAGAAGTGGCGGTACGGACATTTAGAAGTGGCGGTACGGACATTTCGAAGTGGCGGCACGGACATTTAGAAGTGGTGGACGGACATCTAAAAGTGGCAGCATGGACATTTAAAAGTGGCGGCACGGACATTTAAAAGTGGCGGCACGGACATTTAAAAGTGGCGGTATGCGTATTTAGAAGTGGCGGTATGGACATTTAGAAGTGTCGGTATGCGTATTTAGAAGTGGTGGTATGGACATTTAGAAGTGGCGATATGGAAAATTTAGAATTGGCGTTATGGACATTTAGAAGTGGCGGTATGGAAAATTTAGAAGTGGTGGTAAGGACATTTAGAAGTGGTGGCATGTGTATTTAGAAGTGGTGGTATGGACATTTAGAAGAGGTGGCATGTGTATTTAGAAGTGGCGATATGGACATTTAGAAGTGGCGGTATGCATATTTAGAAGTGACGGTATGGAAAATTTAGAAGTGGCGGAATGCATATTTAGAAGTGGTGGTATGGACCATTTAGAAGTGGTGGTATGGACCATTTAGAAGTGGCGGTATGGACATTTAGAAGTGGTGGTATGGACCATTTAGAAGTGGCTGTATGGACCATTTAGAAGTGGCGGTATGCATATTTAGAAGTGGCTGTATGGACCATTTAGAAGTGGTGGTATGGACATTTAGAAGTGGCGGTATGCATATTTAGAAGTGGCGGTATGGACATTTAGAAGTGGTGGTATGAAAACATAGAAATAATAGAAGTGATTGGAGATTTATAGCTTCTCAATTAAATCAGTGGAAGAAATTGCGATATGCGATACCACCGTATAACAACCAAATTCAAGCCCTGAAATAATCTATAATAGGGGTTCTCAGCTCATCTAGTGGTATACGGGGCAACTGGGCAAAATGTAAGGAGGTGCAATTACAGATGGCAAAGAGTATTGTTAATAAAGTATCGTGTGGCTACTTGACCTGAATCCACAGAGAGTAACTGGTTCGCTCCAGAAAAAGCTTGTGAACCGCTGCTCCTACAATGTTACAACAAATGTGTTCTAATACTTCTTGTAATAGTACTTTTACTTATGTAATTTCTCACATTGATATAAATATTATTAATAATGCACTGGATTCAAAGCGTGAAAATATGAGGAAAACAGGTGGACACCTGGACAAAACCATGGTGAATTGCGGGGAAGACAAATTCATTTTATTCTTTCCATTCTTATTGCACACAGATACAGACCAGCTTTACTGTTACACTGTTATTTAGACTTGTACCAGGAAACATCCACCCTCAACTCTAATACTGTTTGCAACATGTGAAATATGCCTCCTCTGCAATCAACATGGTTTTGCCCAGGTGTAACTTTCCACCTGTTTTCCTTATATTTTCAAACTCTGAATCCGGTCCAATCTTACGGTCAGGCTGATCTGAATTACTTTCTCTACTCACAGGATGATGTCTGAGGGTATAAGTCTAACCACAGCACAACCCTAGAGATGACATGGACCTTCAACAAGTTTGGAATCATAGAATCCCATGGTCTACTAAGATAATGACATGGAAGGTGTGTGGATGTCATCATTTAATAATCTATACTCAATAATTCTAGAGCAGGTGGGCAGGATGGATGCCTGGCACCCAAGCTTCTGAGACACTTCCAAAACATTGCTTTGATTCCAATTTACCTGAATGGAAGTTGTTCTATTATTATTGGGATTAACTCCTATTTGTCTGTCCATTTCTTTATTGCCCTATCTTTTCCATGTCTGTTCTTGGTTAGGTCTTTGGATCCTAAGGTACAGGAGACAGCTGACCTCCAGTGCCTGTCTGGAATCCCTCCAGGAGATCATGAGAAAACTTGAGGAACTGAAGATGTTGAATGTGGAGGAGGTTCAACGTCTTCAGAAGTTAACATCATTGCCTAAGTCGGCAGAGACTTTAATGGACATATTAGGTGGAAAGGGGCGATTGTACCTTCAAGCACTTCAACACTGTATAGAGAACACCAGTACCTGTCTGTACCTGCGTATACGTTACTATGGTGAGTGGTGTGCACCATATATGATCTTTATATCTCTGGTAACTATAGTTTAACTCTACTTTGTTTTGTCCAGATCCACTGATTAAGAAACACTTGGACAACGTGGAATACAAAAGTCACTATTCAATGTTGATGCAGTTAGATTCTCTAATCGTGGTGGAAGGTTTCACGGATGCACAGCTGCAAGAACATGACATTGTTCAGCTTGAACTAGGGCAGGGTGGAAGAGGAACCCCCAAAAGGTTGCCTCTGGAAAAACTGCTGATGCCATTGTCGAAGGTCTGTCTTCCTCCACGTATCACCTTAACCGTAGGAGTCTCAGGCGTCGGCAAAACCACTCTCGTGAAACTCTTTGTGGAAAAGTGGTCACGGGGAGAGATGTACCCAAACATTTCCTCTGTGTTGGCTTTGAATTTATGGGAGTTGAATACTTACGATCGTCTCTCTGCAGAGAAGTTGGTACGCATGGCCTGCCCACGCTTCTCAGTGCCACCTCCAAATTCTCTTCTCATTTTGGACGGCTTGGATGAGTTACGGGCCCCACTGGATTTCTCAGACTCTGTGGCTAGCACTGACCCCCAGAAAGAGCTTCCACCCGAGTGTCTCATTACTAATATTCTAAGGGGAAACCTGCTGCCAAATGTCTCTGTCTGGATAACATCGAGGCCATGGGCGGCTGCCAAGATTCCTACCGGACTTGTTGATCGGATGACGGAGATATCTGGACTAGAGTCTAATGACATTAAACTGCGTCTGGGACAAATGCTGCATGATGTTAATGGCACAGTAGACAGGGTTTGGGCTCATCTACAGCGTCATCGTTCCTTGATGGTTCTGTGTTCCATACCCATATTGTGCCACATTATAGGAGTATCTCTGGAGTTTGTACTACATAACCAAGACTCCACACATCAGCACCTACCAGAGACATTATCGTCCATCTTTGCCTGGTATTTGAAAGCCCAATTTTGTGACTTGGAGGCCATGGAGCAACCAAGCAGTGCCAGAAGAGCAGTTGGCAACCTGGGAAAATTGGCATTCCAAGGCTTGCTCAGGAAACGGTCAGTGTTCTATGAGTCAGATCTGAAGTCTTGTGGAATTGAGACTCCCATATTACCCAGCAGCATTTGTGCCAGACTGTTGGTCTCCCAACATACCCCCTCATGCCCAGCTTTTTGCTTTTCCCATCTATTGCTACAGGAGTTCCTAGCTGCCATCCACTACTACCTTGCTGCCAAACGAGCCATCTTTGACCTGTTCGCTGATGGAGGAGTTTCTTGGCCCAAATTGGGCTTTCTTAATCACTATAAAAGTGCAACACAACGCGTTTTACAAGCCGACGGAGCAGAGTTGTCCATCTTCCTGCGCTTCCTCTCTGGACTTCTGTCCCCCCAGGTCATGCGTGTGTTAGCTGGATCCCTACCAAGTAAGGAAGAGCCCAGCAGCCACTATGGACCAGCAGTTGACTACTTGCAGAGTTTGCTCAGTGCAGGAAAGGCTATATCATGTGACATGGTTAACTTGGTGTGCTGCCTGCATGAGATGGGATACACAGAGCTGATCAGTGCAGTAAATGAGGCGCTGAACAGCGGAGCACTCGCCGGGAGGCTGAACCCGCTGACGTGTTCTGTCCTGGCATACATACTGCGCACATCAGACAACTGCGTCCAAGAAATAAATTTATCCCAGTGCCTGAATTACAGCCTTGTTAAGAACTTCCTGCCGCAGCTGCAATATTGCACCAACCTCAGGTAATACTCAACTTTTCCTATTTTCCAAAACACCATGAAAGTAAAAGAAGCAGAGAAGATGCATCTGCATCACTAACACATGGCAGCCACTACTATGGTGTGTGCCAGTTACAGCCCAGACTACAGCATTCATGCTGGCTATGCCCAGCCACATTATCGTGTGTATGGCATATCAGTTGGATATATTTTTGAAATACCAGTCTTAGTAGACAGACACACAAAAGCACTGCAAGCGTCCAGGGCGGTCCAGCCGAACAAAAAAACTGTAGTTGACTTGTTGGTTCCAAAAGCATCTCTTCACTAACAATAGCAGCATCCTTATATGCACAGATCTGAGTTTTGACTCCACTAGACTGACAAACCATATGAAATAAATACTACATTGTCATTGCATACGATCCCTTACAGCCTGGAACACTGCTGCGGTGCTCCGCCCACGATGTGACATCATCCGTGATGCAGAGAGCCGCAGGCCTGTATTAACAGTGTGCTGATGTGTTGGGCCCAATATCTACAGCTCACCCTTAGCAAGTATCGGTGGTAGGAAACCCCTGATACCTGCTGCTGGAGAGATAAGGGCCAGATCCAGACTTAAGTTCGATTTACATACGCATACATACCGGAGTTACGCACTACTAAGGATAATGCACTCCCCTGGCACCAACATAACTTACCTTATTTATTTATGTAAGTGTCTAATTCGCCCATACAGTACAATTTATATGTCTCCCTCCGCCCACAATGCTTATTTCCACCTTGCGTAGGGATGGCACGCCCTTTCATAGGGAGTTTTGGGGAAGTTACATACGATCAGTTACAATGTGTAACATCTGCTGTGCGTATGCGAGGTGCATTTCCACAGCGAGATTTGTAAATCAGCCTCAGCCTAGTTACATTCTTCCATATAGCACACTGCATAGCAGAGCTTAACAATATGTAACCCAACTGACCAGTGCAGGAAGGTGACAGGAAGCAGGGACTGAATCATGAGGACAGCAGACACGTTCTCAGCCGCTTCATGTGGTAAGGACATATATATGTTGGAACAACTACAATGCAGCAGAAATACACTGACTCACTGCATCGTTTAGTCTGAATGATCCAACCTCCACTGTGACGATCCTATGAGGATGGAAAATATCCCCGGGCCTAGGACAATGCGTGGCCACTATGCAATGTGGCTGGCTATCTGAGTAATGTCGGAAGGCTAGCACATGTGCGGCAAGCGTAACAAATACAGTCTTAAAGGTGAATATGACTAATATTATAGGGCCAGATCCTAATTTACACTTAGAGGGCATTTTCTGATGGCTATGATTAGAAAACGCCACCTTTTGGTACTATGGCACATGTGTGGGCACCACAGTACCAGTGTGGAATTTTGGATCCAGAGGATCTAGTGCTGTCTTGGGATGTCTTAGGACAGCGGGGCGGCACAGAGCAGGAGGTGGGCAGGGGGCAGATATAGATTGTACAGCATTGTTGGCTTCAGTCCTTATGTACAAGTCACATGTCCACACAGCCCCCAGGAATGTTACGGTGGGGTCCTTGTATTGTAACTACTGTATGAGCAGAGGGAGTGGCATCCTCCCACTTATGTAGTAGTTAGGACAGGGTTGGCCACTTTTGAACTAGAGGCTGGCATGGGGGGGCGGGTCTTAATGACACTATGCAAATTGTGTCTTTAAGCCCCACCCCCTTCCAGTACAGCCTCTGATCGTAGTGTTCCAGGGGGTGGGCAGGGCTTCACGATGAACATCACATTATCAAGCCCCGCCCATGCCTAGTAACACTAGGGATTACAATTATGAGAGGCGCCCTTTGCCTCTCATGCAGGAGATATGTTGATTCTCCATACCTGAATTTTGGGAGTCTCCCCGGTATTCCGGTAGAGTCAGCAACCCTGAGTTAGGATATCTGGACATAATGTTCACACGTCTTTAATCCAAAATGTGACGGGAGTTGATAACATCAAGTTTTTTATATATTTTACTTACCGTTATAGATAATTATTTTTAATATTTGATCAAATAAACTGAGACTCATTCAGAGATCCTGAAAGACACCAAAATAGCTGCAAAAGCACTGCAAATGTGTCGGTATATAAAAATTGTGCCAGCACGAGAAGTGACTTTCCCAGCTCAACTCTAAATGACGGTATAGATGAAGTACGTGTTATATTGCCCAGCAGCAAACCCACCCCTGTGAGTTTTAAGGATGTTTATCAAACTGTTCTGAGAATTTCAGGAACAAACACAACTAAACAGAACAAGAAACAGGATTCACTATAAAGAAATAATGAGGAACCGGTGTGCTAAACACTTTCATAAGTATAGATGGGAAGTGGATCATTTGTAATATAGATAAATGAAAGTTCTACAAACAATTATGGTGATCTGATTACCGCAGGGATATACTGTATTAGGATTATACGTGTGTGTCAGTATTTTACTTGTGAAACAATGGTCGGTTATATCTCCGTTTTGAGTAATATAAAAATCCCCACAATAAGCAGAATAAAGGTTTATATCAATACTCATTTTCCTAAAGACTTCTCTTTCCTTCATTCAAAGTTATGTGGAGATAAAAACAGAAAAGAGAGAGAGAGAAAAACTAGCTGTATAAAATAGATTATCTATTCAATATATAAAACACTTAAAAAACAATAAAAACATTAGACCATATTTACAACTAAAAGTGAGTTAGGTGCAGACAGATCCAAACCTAGATCACTCATACAGTACGTTTTTAGATAGCTTACGAGTACCATAGGGCTCCCTTATCTTACTGTGCGCAGTTTCCTTCAGAAGGAAACTACGCACAGAGAATGCCTCCCCCCCGTCCTGACTGGCTAATCTAAATCCCTCCCCCCTCCCACTTCTACCCAATCACTTTCCGAGGCGTCACAAGCACGCCTCTTTCTAACTACACTACTCCGTGCAGTCTTTAAAGACCGTACGTAGGCAATCTACGTACCTCACTGGCACGTAGATTGCGTAAATGTACTAATGCGCAGTAGTTACATTCTTAAAATGACGTAGCTAAGAAGCCAGAGCTTCTAGGTGTGAATCCAGTCCATTGGACCTAATCCTGAATTAAGAAAATGAGCTGATCTACATATACAACGCCTGTAAGTAAAGCTCTGTACAGGTACTGCGCATGTAACAAGAACCAAAGACACAGTGCTTTAAAACTATTTTACACTTATATGTTGGTATTGACAATTAAACAGAACGGCGCCTGTTTCTTAGAATTTTACCAGCTTTATTCAATTTAAGAACATATAAAAATTTTTAAATACTGTGTTTCATATATCCCCTGGAACACACTCTTGCAACACTTGGCAGATTTCAGAAAATAATATATATAGTATATGAATGAGCTATATATTATTTTCTGAAATCTGCCAAGTGTTGCAATAGTGTGATCTAGGCGATATATAAAACACAACATTTTAACTGTTTTTATAGTTCTTAAATTGAATAAAGCTGGTAAAACGCAAAAAAAAAATAGGTGCCGTTCTGTTTAATTGTCAATACCAACATACTGTATAGGTTTAAAATAGTTTAGAAGCGTCTTTGGTTCTTGTTACACTGAATTGGGGAGTAGCACACTGCGCTATACAGCTGCTAGGTATCTAAAGTTACTAGCCCCCATTTTTTTTTTCCTTCTTCAGGTGCTGCGCTCGCACAATACCTATACTTCCGCAACGTAAAAACCTAAAAAAAAATACCTATACTTCCGCAACGCACAGCCCGATATTGCGCTCCGTGCATAATTCAGCCACCGCAAGTGGGTGTGCTTTGTCTATTTAAATCATACAGTAAGGGCTGAGTTTAGCCCTTATGTACAATACTTGTATTTGGTGCACAGAGTTGAGTGCGGAATATTTAAGGTAGGGTCCAGGTCATGCATCCACCATCCGAGTGTTGGAGTGGAGGGGAGTGCCCAATTCTTCTGAGCGCAGGATTTTGGATCACAAATTCAGTATGTGCTTTAGCCTCCGTTGCAGAGGCTACGTATGGAATTTGCATTTCATTCTGGATCAGTCCCATTTACATTTATCTCCTAAAGTGTATCCCTTTCCCTTATGTACCATATCTTCAGAAGGTAGTTTATAGTCCAGCCCTAGGGGGCCCGCAGCTGGGATCTGTGGTAGCCCTCTGATCAATGCTAAACTTTTGAATTAGAGCAGAGGAAGACTCGAAACGCGTTGGTGGTGATCTGCTGAATACTCTCTATACAATGCACACAGTCTCCAAATACAGCCAGTAACATCAATCAGAAGCTTCCACAAATTCACAGGGACATGTGTGTAAACAGTTATACAACTAATGCCCATCTACTAACTGTATTCTCTTGTACCCAGAATGGACAATAACAACTTTAAAGATGATACTATGGAACTATTGGCCAGCATCCTGTGTGCCAAAGACTGCGCTATCCAGAGGATCAGGTGACTGAACGGGGGAAAGATATCACATACACACACACACATACATACAAACATACACATATACACACACATACATACACACACATACACACACACACACACACATACATACATACATACATACATATACACACACACACACATACGCACACACATACACACACACAAGCACCCATAAATATATACACACACATATACATACACATATACACATACATACATACATACACACACATATACATACACATACATACACACACACATACATATATACACACACATACACACACACACATACATGCACCAGAAAAGAAACAGGGGGAGAGAGAAAGAACTGTGTTTTTAATGTAGGTTTTATCCAAAGCGACTGTAAACAGACTCATTTAGTTAAGAAAAGACAATATTTGTTATTGTTAATGGCCATGATGTAAGAATACAAAATATTATCCATAATTATACATAACACACAGTATTACCAGTAATATACTACATTCATTATCATTTCAATCACACCGGGATGCTTTCTTAAGTAGATGGGTACATCAGAACCTTTAAAGTATTGTCAAAGTTTATTTTTGTTCCCCAAAGTATTTTTATTTTTTAATTAAAGTTGAGTAGAAAGAAATAGGTTACAAAGTGCTGCTGAAGGAATAGTTATACAGCTTCATGATAACCTTGCAGTATCCAATATGGTAGATGAGCTGAAGTGATCAGAGAATCAGGAGCTTGCAATCACACAAGGCATAACGGCAGGGGGATACAGGCTCCATTGTCAAGCCTTTATATATAACAAAAGCAAGAAGGAAAAAATCAGCGGACAGAAACATTTGTAAGCATAAAAAAACCCACGTTTGATATGCCCTTATTCTAAAGAACATCATATTCTACTGACGTCAGACAAATAAGTTAAACCAAATCACCAAAAAACAGTATCCAATGATCCAAAGCCCGTCTGACCTAGCAGTCATACGGGATGTTAGAGTTATGTACTTCATTAGCATTAAGTTATCTTTTTCTAAGGATTTGATGAACGTTTGACTAATGCTAATTCTGGGAGTCATTTTATTTCTCTAAAAGAGAACAATTACTGTTGGTTAATCCATGTTTAAACTTGAAAACCTATTCTATTCTTAAATAATAATAATAATAAAAAAAATGATTA
>WWET01000645.1:472611-485938 GCA_011038615.1 Limnodynastes dumerilii | reverse complement strand
CAGGGTGAGTCAAGTTAATTGTATTCTTTGCATGCAGGGATATAGCTTTGAATTGCTTACTGCACACAGATACTGACCAGCTTTACTATCACACTGTTATTTAGACTTGGATTAGGAAACATCACCTCTAAACTCTAATACTGTTTGCAACAGATGAAATATAACTCCCCGGCAATCAACATGGTTTAGCCCAGGAGTAACTAAGTTCAAGCACTTAAGTGTTAGGTACGAGTGTACCGCGAGCAACTCCGTGGGCGGATATCTTGGGGTGGATAGGACGGGATAGGACTACCCCGATGTAGGTAGTGGTACCTGGTAGCTCGGGTGCGTGGCGGGTGAGGCCCAGCTGGGCGCGGAGTCTATGCAGGACCAGGTTCTTCACCAGAGCCTCTAAAGGTGAGGATGGACTGTTCCCCCGATTTACCCACAGGTCGCGGTCCCAGTGACGACACCCGGGAGAAGAAAGGCAGAGAAGATAGTAGGGAGAAAAGGGGAATAGACAAGTCAGCAGGGTCTGACTTGAGACGCACAACAGTAAACAACTAACAGGACGAAGGACCTGGGGTAGACAAGACTGACGTGACAGACAAGACTGACTGGGGCAATCGCACACACTGACAACCAGCGGTTACCCCCGGAGGGGTAAACAAACACTACCACACAGGTGAGGCCAGGAATATACAGACCGGGATGGAACAGCAAGGTGGGAGAGAAACCGGAACCAGAAGACAAGGGGTTAATAAGGCAAGGTACTAGGCAGGAGCAAACTGGGACTCTCAGAAGTCACTAGGCAGAAATACTAGGCAGGCAAACAAGATAGCAGGTCACAGAGCTGAAAAACAGACACTATAACCGGCAGGGACCCTCAGCACTGCACTCAATATAAAGGGAAGCAGACCAATGAGAGCAGCCCCAAGGAAGCCCTGCCTACAGAAAAGGGCGCCAGAACAACATACTATGCGCCGCAGCGCTAGACTGGCTGCCTAGCAACCAGTCTAAACAGAACAGGGAAGCCGAAGGGCCGTGTGCGCTATGCGCACATGGCTAATTTGCATGTCGTCACGCCCCCGTGACAACATGCCTGCAGGGGAAGCAGACGCCAGCGCTTGGGACCGCAGCAGAGACGGGAGACGCGAGGGACCGCCGCGCCTGTCAGAGGAAGCCGGAGGGAGCGGGGGACCGCTGCGCCTAACATATTATAACAGTTACCAGCGTTATTCTAACAGTAACCAGCATTATTATAACAGTAACCAGCATTATTATAACAGTTACCAGCCTTATTATAACAGTAACCAGCGTTATTATAACTGTTACCAGCGTTATTATAACAGTTACCAGCATTATTATAAGGAAGTTTTGAAAAAGCTGAGAGAAAGAGTCAGAAACGTCCGCAACTGTGGAAAAATGGTTTCATTCTTCACCAGGACAATGCGCTGCTCACACAGCACTTTCTGTGACCAACAATCACATTACTACACTGGAACACCCTCCATATTTGCCCCATTTAGCACCTTGTGACTTTTATCTTTTCCCAAAAGTTAAATCAGTGCTTAAAGGGACACATTTTGAGTCAGTTGAAGAAAACGGCAGATATGCTGAAACAACTGACAGAAATTGATTTGCTCCATGCCTTCCTCCAGTGGAAAACAAGATTACAGCGATGTATTAGTGCAAATGGGGAGTATATTGAAGGGGACAAGCATTACATTTGTAATACCAATAAATAAAAGAGAGTTATTTAATCAGACTCGTTATTTAATAGACATACCTCGTAGGTACATACACAAACTAGGGTCAATTTAGGCTGCAGCCAATTACCTACCAGCATGTTTTTGGCGTATGGGGGGGAAACCCATGCAGACACGGGGAGAGCATTCAAACTCCACACAGATAAAGCCTTCAGACCTTGAGAATCCAAACCTCATATACATTTACAAGCTTCAATGAAATCATACTTCCCAATTCACCCACACTATCCAGGACACTCGCAAACTTTGGGCAAAATCGACAAATATAGTATGGATTCCTTTAACCTGCCGACGCTAAAAGGCAGAGAGGGTTAAACGATCATTTTTCCTCTATCTGACGGGGTCATAAATGCGACACCTATCAGATAGACTATTGTAATGCGGAGAGGAGAAGAAGAGAGTGGAGGAAGAGAAGAGAGCAGAAGGACAGACTGAGGAATGTAGCAGGAGCGAGGACAAGGTAAGAATTAAAAAAATTCATTCAGTTTTATTTTTTCTAATAGAAAACACTTACTGTAATAATAGAGCCTTTATTTTAGTGTTGGCTGAATCACCTGCAAATTTACGACTGCCGCCATAGCGACCGAAACCAGAAGTCCCATACTCCCTGGACACTGGGCTACCCTCACAGATGTGCCACACGGAGTGGCTGATGACTTGATTTAATACGGATCATGTCATTCAGCAACATACCCAGTGCTCTACGATCCATAGCACTGTTACGCAGGGGGAGGAGCTTGCTGACATAACTGACGCCATCTTAGGGGCAATAGGGCTGCAGCTGGATGATGTAAAAAGCAGCACCGGGTCCCTCAAAATACCCCTCGGTGCACCTTCCCCCTTCGGTATCTCCCGAAGGGGAAAAAAAAAATCTGTATTGCCAAATATGATTGAAATTCTTTTATACTGGGAAAATCTGGAACTGGTATTGTGTTTAGAGAGATCTAGAACAAAGCAGAAACACCATTAATCACCCACCTCATGTGTTACAATCATCATATTGATAAAATTAACATGAGTTATAAATTGGGTTGGGAGATAACTTGTTTACTTGTTTGGGACCCCAAAAACACAACTCTCCTTTGTCCTGTGACAGTATCAAGAAGAACAATATTGGTACAGAGGGAGCAAGGAGCCTGGCGGCCAGTCTGAAGGAGAACCAGGTGCTGCAGGAGCTGTGGTGAGTTCTATTCTTACACCAGTCTGAGAGTTCTAGTGGTCTCTCTGCACTTTCAGAAACCTGTCTTTGCTCCTGACTCTTGACACCTTCTTCTGTTTCGACAGGCTATCGAGCAACACACTGGGGGATCTGGGAGCTTCTGCCTTAGCTGAAGCTCTCACCAAAAACTCAAGTTTAAGCACCCTCGAGTAAGTCATATTGCAAAAGCATAGAAAAGGTGTACAGCTCTGGGAATATGACAGTAGAGGAGATGCCTGGCAGGTCTTTCCAGAGACCAGTAGAAAGTTGTCTTCTGTTGGTTGGGTGAATATGTTAAGTTGTGTAGTGCAGCTGCACATTTCTTACCACTGAAGTGCATTTGCATCACTTATTCTGTTATTGAGAAGACGTAAACAACACTATGGGTCAGAGTTACTAAGCTGCAGGAAAGGAAAAGTGGAGATGTTGAGCATAGAACCCAATCAGATTCTAGCTCTAACTTTCCTATTACATGCTAGAAAATGGCAGCTAGAATCTGATTGGTTGCTATGGGCAACATCTCCACTTTTCCCTGCAACTTAGTAAATCTGGCCACTGGAGTCTAGAGGGGTGGGGCTTAGGGTGGAGCTGAATGGGAAAGGGACTAGAATAGAAGCTGTCGGAGCTTGTCAGCTTAATACAGTGCTCAGCGCTCCATGTATGAGTGCTGATGGCTGTTTATAAATGCATTGTGAGCAGCTCAGCACTCATACCTGGAGAGCCAAGCGCTGTTTTAAGCTGTCAGCCTATGACAACTTCCTTACAGTGCATGGGGAGTGGCTTTTACAGGCCCCCCTCTTTCCGGGCCCGGAAGCAGCCATACCCCTTGCTACCCCTATAGTTACACTCATGGGGCTGGATCTAGACTTAAGAAGGAGCTTGAAATTAATAGAGGAAAGTTACTCCTGGAAAAAACCATGTTGATTGCAGGGGGAGTCAAGGTAATTGTATTGTTTGCATGCAGGGATATATTTTTGAAATGCTTACTGCACACAGATACTGACCAGCTTTACTATCACACTGTTATTTAGACTTGGGATAGGAAACATCACCTCTCAACTCTAATACTGTTGGCAACAGATCAAATATTTAGCCCAGGAGTAACGTTCCTCTCTTATTTTCAAGCTCTTTCTTAAGTCTGGGTCCAGCCCATGGTCAGCAGCCCCCTGGACTTGACCTGTGGCCAGTGTATATGTAGAGCAGTAAATGGTGTATACTGACATCTTGAGCTTGAGTCTCATCAGATGACATTGACACTTGTTATGGGCATTACGCTGTGCGAGGGAACACAGACATAGGTTACCCCATCAGGCAGACTTTCCAGTCTGGATCAGGTCTGGTATCTGCAGCTCTTCTGTTGTTGAGCAGTGAGTAAAGTCTGCAGTAACATACACAGATTATGTGAGAGTATGATGGAGTACATTCAGCAGTGAGTGTCTGCAGCTTGTATGTAGTGAATAATCATCATTAGTTGGGCTGAGTAGTAACACTGGAGCGGATACACATCTAATAATGACGGAAGACTTACTATGCACATAATCTCTTATCAGTCTGTACTGTGCATGTGTGGAACAAAAGAGTTCTGCATCAGATGGAATCTGTCCCATGCTTGTAATTCTGTCTCCGCATGGCGGCCGGACCACTCACTATGCGTAAGAAATACACATGGTAAGCGGGATACGGAATGCTAGTAATACAAAAAAGGCGTTCCAAAACCCTTATGTTACGATCCTTCAATCCATGCAGTGACTTAACAGCAGGTGATATCATAGATCTGGATTCACAGTTACGTAGATTTCGTACAGAATCTACGTACTGAAATGGAATACGTATGAATGGAATACGTACAGAAATGGACTACACATGCGTCGTAGCTCAATTCTTAAAACGACGTACGGAAGACAGAAACTACGTAACTGTGAATCTGGACCATAGTGATCACTATTCCCTGCGGGATTGTACCATCCAGAACACTGCACCTGCCTGTCAGTAGTAATCATGTGAAATGGTTATTGCTGAGTAACCTGTCTGTAGGTCTGAAATGCTTCATACAGAAGTGTAACAGCTGCCAAAATATTAATCACTAGATCTCCATCTTTCATTAAAATGTATGACTCTTAATGTCTGTGCCCGTTTGCTGCAGGGGATTAGCATGACACAACCAGTCTCTCTCCTGTAGGTCTACAGTAGTTTATAACTTGTTATTGCTTTTTTCATCACTGAAATCATATGTTCAGTCTGCAGAGTAATTCCATCAGCAACTGTGGTCTGAGATCTCTGACTTATGGCCTGAGTCACAATCACAGCTTAAAGCGTCTTAAGTAAGTTTGAAACTTTTACAAATGCTGTCAGTGTGTCTTAAAGTGATCATGAATGTTCCATAATTGATGTATTTTATATATTTTATGCATGGAGGATGATGCAGAGCTTGGTGCTAAATGAGAGTTAAGTACACTTGAAAAACAAGTAAATAAATAATACACAGAAGAGTAACACAGTGGGGGCCTCCATCTGTAACACAGGCACCTCATTCATTACAATGCATCATCATCACTAAATATTTGTATGTGGAGTAAATACTTTGAGACCTTTGTTGTTCTTGGTGTCTGCTTTATAACAATTCCTCCTTTTCAAAGCATGCTGCAGCCATGGTAGGAAGATTCAGGGTGCTGCAGCCATGGTGGGAGGAGTCAAGATGCTGCAGCCATGGTGGCAGGAGTCAGGGTGCTGCAGAAATGGTGGGAGGAGTCAGGGTGCTGCAGCCATGGTGGTAGGAGTCAGGATGCTACAGCCATGGTGGGAGAAGACAGGCTTCTGCAGCAATGGTGGGAGGAGTCAGGGTGCTGCAGACATGGTGGGAGGAGTTAGGGTGCTGCAGAAATAGTGGGAGGAGACAGGCTTCTGCAGCCATGGTGGGAGGAGTCAAGGTGCTGCAGTCATGGTGGGAGGAGTCAAGGTGCTGCAGACATGGTGGGAGGAGTCAGGCTGCTCTCTGTTGTTTCTCATACACTGCCCTCTGTTGCTTATCATACACTGCCCTCCATTGCTTCCTATAATTGTGTTTTCTTCTCTGTCCTCCAGTCTGCGAGAGAATTCCATCAGCATTGAGGGGGCCCAGGCCTTGGCACAGTCCCTGCAGACATACACCACGCTGGCACACTTGGAGTAAGTTAGGTCCTGTAATGAAGTTGTCTAAGGTTGAGTTTGTAAAAAGTGATGTCAGATCTGAGGTGCCCAACCGTAATGAGCATTCCCACAAGTAAAGACGTAATACCTGTCCCCCTACAGCCTGACTGCAAACCTGCTGCATGATGAGGGAGTGGAGGCTCTCTCTGGAGCACTGAGGGAAAACCGGAGTCTGGAGTCTCTACAGTAAGTTCCCAGCAGTGAATCCAGATATGAACACTTTCCTGATTTTAATAGACACACAGGTCAATTTGATCCCTTTGAATTGTCTCCTTGTAGCAGTAGTTCAAAGCTTTGACCATTTCCATACCCCATTATATCAGTGTGGGCACTAACACCCTCTTCTCATCTCTCGTTCAGTCTCCAGTGGAATTTGCTGCTGGTGGGGTCAGCGGTCTCTCTTGCAGGCGCCTTGCGGGTTAACCAGACTCTACGCTGTTTAGAGTAAGTGTCCATTTCACATTGTATATTTATACACTGTTAGCACATTGTAGCAGAGAAATGGCTTTAAACTCTGTGGCCAAAGGACAGTATAGAAATACACTTTAATATGTACAGTAGGTATATGAGGGTGCAGTCTGTGGTTGACGTTTGTGAGCATGATGTGCACAGGATGATCTTTAGGCGTTGACTCTCTGATATATTAGAGCTAAGAGAATAAAAGGTATTAAAATCTCCTGTATTTTCTTATCTGATTAGTTTGCAGGAAAATGCCATCGGAGATGAGGGGGTGACTGCGTTATCCAATGCCTTGCACGAGAACTCTACTCTAAACACTCTCTAGTAAGTCTGGAAATGACTGTAAAGGCCCCAACACTGAGCAGGGAAGTGTATGATCTGGTGTGTGAGCAAAAAGTAAGATCAGCAAGGAGATCAAAGGGCCTGATCCAGCGCTACGAAAAATTCGCACGACGGGCGAATGCGAAAATACGCTCGTCGTATCAACCTACACGCCCCTAGCACTCCGATAGTAAAGTCCCTGCTTACGGCGGCTATACCCTACACTGGGTACGACCGTCGGCCGTACGAAAATTCGCAGAAAATACGCTGCGAAAATACGCTTAGCACGCCCATACTGTACAATTTAAATGGCTATCCCCGCCTCCCTGTAGTAAAACGGGCGCCCAGCCGACCATCGTAAAAAAAATACGCCCAGTGAGCGAAAAATACGCTAACGATACGCCCGCTATTCGCTCATGACGCTCGGGCGACCGGAACCTGTCATACTGGGCATGCGCATTGCGAATTTTTTGACGAAAATTCGCATACGCTCGTCGTACGCTCGCTTGCGAGCGTTGCTCTGGATCAGGCCCAAAGAGAGGGTGGGGGATGAAAGGAGGAACGAGGACAAGGATGACACTGAGAGGACATAGCAACGTGGGAGTCCTCTGGTACCTCACACTAGGCAAAGGAACAGTGTGGAAAGCAGTGTGGTGAAATGTGGGGTTGTTGATGAGGGGTGAGGTGTAATGCATGGGTATTGGAGAGAGGGGTAATTTAACATTAGAGTAATCAATTATATGACACTGACAATATAAATGAAGTCCTTGTGTTAAAAGGACCAGATTCAGACTTAAGAAGGATCTTGAAAATAAGGACCTGATTCACACTTAAGAGTAACGGAAAGTTACGAACGTAAAGTTACGCAAAATGGATATGCGCATGCGCATTACGTATAGTTACGTACATAAAATTACGTCCCTTATTGTACGCATTATTAACTTTACGTTCGCATGGACTTACGCATGTGTAATGAAAGGGGAAGGCATCCCCATTCAAATTTTTAGATTGCGGGCTATTAATGAAGCTAGTGGGTGTGTTTATGGTAACTGCACCTTTATAAGCATCACATATCGGCATCTAGTTGACAGTTACATAGATGTCACAACTCTTACAGACGTTGATAGGAGCCTTTATCGAGTGCTGGATGACAATTTGATAATGCGCCAGATTAGGCAGACGCGCATAACATAAAGTTCATGTCAGGGATATGAGAGGAATGTAAACCGGGCTCCAAATGTGTGGGTCTGCCAATGTGTACTTGTATATGAATATATACGGTTTAGAAGAATGATGTAAAGAAACCAATACGATGTTACTTTCATAGCTGTGAACATCGGATTAATGCTATTTATAAGTGGAGTAATCTGTGGCTATGTTGTCATAATGGCTCTACACTTGAAGTTTATGCATGACACCATTGGGATAGTGATATAACAAATATAAAAACCTTTATAAACCTTTTACACACATCGTAAAATGAACGGTGTTTGTGAGATTATGTACGTAAAGTTACGCCTCATTAGATAGTCCGTGCGTTATTTATGCACCTTATAGTGGGTGTGCTCATGCAGATCATGTTTATTTTTCCGCAATTTTTCCGCACATACATTACGTACGTAATTTTACGTTCCTGTTTTTACGCACTCTTAAGTGTGAATCAGGTCCTAAGAGAGGAAAGTTACTCCTGGGCTAAACCATGATGATTGCAGGGGAGTCATATTTCATCTGTTGCAAACAGTATTAGAGTTGAGAGTAACGCTGGTCAGTATCTGTGTGCAGTAAGCAATTCAAAGATATATCCCTGCATGCAAAGAATACAATTAATTTGTCTTTCCCTGTAATCAACATGGCTTTGCCCAGGAGTAACCTTCCTCTCTTAGATCCAGATTCACAGTTATGTAGTTTTTGTCTTACGTAAGTTGTTTTAAGAATTGAGCTATTACGCATGCATAGTAGCGTATTTATACCATCTACGTACCATTTCTGTACCTAGATTGCATAAGCGCGGTCTTTAGAAATGGTACGTAGATAGCGTAAATAAGCTACTACACATGGATAGTAGCTCAATTCTGAAAACTACGTAACTGTGAATCCGGAACTTAGTTTCAAGCTTCTTCTGAAGTGTGGATCAGGCCCAAATTCTTCTATTTTATGTTTGTATTGAGCAAGTGAGGCATCTCTTGTGTGGCTAACAGCTGAGTGTGTGGTAAATGTTAGCATGCGCTATAGTAATATTACTTGTATGCTTGTTGTATTGATTATTGATCAGTGAATATGTCACAGTCTTCAGGGAACAGCTATTGGACATTGTGGGGCACAGTCACTAGCGGAGGCTCTGATGGTGAACAAGAGTCTTACCACCCTCGAGTAAGTACCTTCCGGAGGCAGAGCATTTGAAAGACTCTTGAAAATGTAGGAAAAAGCCTAAAATCCTGTGCCCAGAAGCTTCTTCTAGCACATATTTTAGGCCCTATGCATTAAATGCTACATGATAATTAGAAATGATCAAATTAAATAGATTTTGAATAGTTACAGATTATTTATTAATCTGCCCCCTCAAAAAAATGCAGACTTACCATAGTTGTCACACTAATGTACCCATTTGCATGGGCCACATAAAGCTTAGAGCAGGCCTGTCCAACTTGTGGCTCTCCAAATTACAAGTCCCAGCATGCTGTAGTCTAACTGCATAGGCTTAGCCAATACCTGACAAAGCATGCTGGGACTCGTAGTTTCATAACAACTGGAGAGCCACAGGTTGGCCAGGCCTGGTATAGGACTCTGCAATGGTGGTCACTATGAGACTGCATTATTTTTCCCCTTCTGTAGGGACTGCCTGAGTGGATCCTGGTCAGGGGCATTTAAGAAGTGAGGGGCCCTTGTGCAGGATTTGTACATGCCCCCCCCTCCCTGAGACTGTCCCGATTTTTGGACCTCAAAGGGGAGGAGCCTCACATAAACCCCACCCCTTTTTTGGCCCACGAATAGGGACAGCCCCACCGCAGGGGAAGGGGGCTCATTCGGCATCTATTTCTTCCCTCCGAAAGATCTTAGAGGAAAAAATAGATGCTGAATGGCCCCCCTTCCTTTTCCAACCCTGGGTGCAGGATTCATGCCACAGGGCTCCCTGTTCTGAGGGGCCCGTGTGCACTGCACACTCTGCACTCATTATAGATACGCCTATGCTCCTGGTGTTCCGAGCATAATAAATTAATGATTACACTTCTTCGTTGGTGGAAGAAATCAGCATTTGCCTTCTCATCCGGGCCTACCCCAAAATGGCGGCATGTAAAAGTAACTTGAGTGTGGGCAGACACATTCTGCTCCAGATCTCAATTCTCCCCAGACCAATAAGGCTTAAGAAAAAATGGGCAGAGCTTTGACCAGATATGGTCACTCCTGGGTAGAAGTGGGTGGGGTATGGACAGAACCGGGGCAGGTCTTATTTTGTCCCGTTTTCTGGATTCTCAATGCTGGAATCTATAGTATATGGAGGGTGTCAGATCACTTTATACCGATTCCGTATACTGGTGGCTAATGAAAAACCGCCCTAGATGTTTTACACATCCATATTTTTCTGTCTGCACATTCATCTAATTCTTTATTACCGTCTAATGATCTAGGGGTAGATCCAGAACTACGTTTGCCGTACGTTTACTCGTGTAGCGTATTTTCGTGTGCGTACCTTCTATACACTCCCCTAGGCACACCCCTTGAATGTACGTATTTTGTCAAGATCCGCTTTTCAAACCCTACCTTAACTTTTGCCAACGTAACCGCAGTGATCCGCACACTTACGTATGGGCAACACGTATTTACGCAGCTAAGCACGCCCATACTGTACACTTTAAATAAAAACCCCCCGCCTACTTCACGTATTTCAGACGTATTTTTGACTCACGTAAAATTGGCACGCCCACACGTAAGTATTTACGTGACACATACGTGAATGTCCCATACGTTCACAATTACACTACGTTACTGAGCGTATTTTCTATGGTGCGAATGCGCAGTACTTACCAATAGGCGATTTTACGTCTCCGCCACGCATAAATTCGCTCACAAGCATTGTTTTGGATCTGGCCCCTATTCGCTAATCCACCATGTTCAGTACACTAGTATAGTAAATTAAATTAAATAAAAAGCTCTATTATAGGACCTTTTGGCTGCTCTCCACTGAACAGGGCATTCATTGGGTCCTCCTGCTATTGTGCCAATCAGCCCCAGACTGGTCAGCGAATCGGCCATCACTTAACATAAACGAGTAACACACCGGTGTATATGTCTCCTTGCAGTCTACGAGGGAACAATATTGGTCTTCGAGGAGCCAAAGCCTTGGCTGGTGCGCTGAGGGTTAACCGCACTCTGCAGACTCTGAAGTAAGTACCAGCTGCTCGACGAATGACGTTTGAGACGGCATTATAATAGAAGCATTACAGCCAATACCTCTACACAATGTATGGGGAGCAGGAGCAACACAGCTAACAGGTCTTCTCTCTCCAGTCTGCAGGAAAATGCCATCGGTCTGGATGGCGCTATATGTTTGGCCAACGCGGTCTCTGTGAACTCGTCCCTCATATCCCTCAGGTATGTCTTCCTTTCCTGCCTTCTGTGGCAGATTGCTGGCGTTTAGACCCTTCTCGCTGTGATTGGCTTATTTCCATCTGAGGTCACCTGCAGAGCCTTTCACGTCTAGAGAGGATCGTGGGTTCTCTCTCACGCTCCAATCCTATCATTATTTCAACTTCTGGCTCAGAAAGAGCCATTTTTATACATCTGCCATTACTTTGTGTGCCACAATGCCCCCTTATGCACAAAAATGCCCTTTTACACAAAAAAGGGTACATATTGGCATCAGGTTGGTGGCATCTGCCTGTTTGGGTTTTCTTTTGCAAGGATTGGCACATTAGCGATAATCATAAAAAGGGTGGGCAGAATCTGGGCACAAGCAGAGGTAAATTGGCGGGGCATGTTACCGCGTCTACAATCAAAGCCAAGATGTGAGGAGAGAGAAGTAGTGTTCAGTTTGAGATAACATAGATCCCATTGATAGTAGAGTATTAAACATTGCCAGACCTGAGCTTGTGCAGAACTGAAGTCGTTTTACAAAGTCAAAATAAGCATGTAAAGGGGTGAACCTTCTAAAGTGCCTGGACATTCCCCAAATGCCATGACCCTGCCTTCCCATAGTGCAGACCTGGCCAGCTTTGGCTCTCCAGGGGTTGTGAAATTACGGGCCCGAATTCAAGTGACCACGAAGACGGAAATAAGCGTCTATCACGGCAAGAAAAATTTGCCGATTTAATGCAATACGCACCTCTATGAAATATAAAACTTGTGGTAAAAGCACCGTTACCAGGCATCGCGGTTACCTGAATCGGGCCCTATGAGTCCCAGCATGCTTTGAATGCAAGGGCATAGTTGATACAGGACAAAGCATGCTGGGAGTTGTAGTTTCAGAACACCTGGACAGCCACAGATTGGCCAGGCCTGCCATAGTGATTTGGTCAATTACAAAAATCTAAGTATGTGACGGGTCCCTTTGCAACCCACAGAGCGGTTTTTGCTCATGACATTCAGTGACTGTGAGGACCAATAAGCTCACTCAGACAGAAGGTCTATGGTTAGCTATGTCCTAGCACCACACGATAGTGTGTTGTGATTTCTAATGCTCAATGATACATTGCAAGGTGACATTATAGCCTCTCATATGGCAATAAATGGCATTTTTGTTCTGTAGTCTGCAGGGAAATCATATCGGTCAGTCTGGAGCCAAGGTCATTTTTGATACCCTGAAAAACGAGGCCCCACACTGCAAAGTGAATATATGAGGAGCCTGGATGGACACTGCGTAATGCAGAGAAGATCACACAGGTCACCGTCACACTGAGCACACAAGCCGCTGACACCGCTCCGTGTGTACACTATGGAAGATGGACAATGCCCACCACCACTCTTTAAAATTGATACTAAAGCTATTATTGTAAATGATAATAAATGTTTTTTTATTTGTTGATTTTCACATTATTATATTTTTTTTTTAACAAAATGCTTAAAGTTGGAGACAATAAATACGAGAGAAGCGAATCCAGGGGCTCTGAGCGCAGTGATTTGGAAGCAGCGAGAGGAGGACGTCACAAGCGGCAAAAGAACGTTCCACCAGGAACCAATCAAAAATCATTGTCACTCTCTAGATAGGACTCTGTCTGTGGCGCCCGTCGTCTGGGTTTACCCAAGCCTTTGCTGGGCCCTCTCCCCCTCATGATAGCTGCCTCCTCCTCTTCATCATCATCATCATCGTCGTCGTCTTCATCATCCACATCCATCTCACTGTCATCCTGAAAGATGTGTTCAAGTTAACAATGCTCATTTGTAACCATTGCTGCAGGTAACTTCAGGTAAGGCTATATAT
>WWET01000645.1:457445-469013 GCA_011038615.1 Limnodynastes dumerilii | reverse complement strand
TCAGATCACTTACCTCGTCACTGTCACCTCCATCCATAGTACCCACAATATGGCTGCCCCTTCCTGTGACAAGAAACATATTCAATATAGGGCTTTACAGCAATGTCACAGCAATAAATCAATTAGGAATTGATTAAGATAAACAACAAAAATCTAAACCCTTAACGGTCGTTATGTCGAAAGTCAAAACGTCCATAGGTCAAAATGTTGAATGTAGAATGAAACACACAAAAACTAAAGCTAAGAACTTGTAAGAGAATGACTGTGCCGGACATACTGTATTTATGAAAGGAAATTAATTGCTGCTTGTGAATTCACCTTGAGAAAGGCTGTAGCATATGGCTGAAACGAGTTGGTTTTTTGGTCCAGACGGTGGCCATCTTTGACTGTGAGTCTATCTAGCCCCTTCCCGAGACATGTGGGTGCTTGTTGGTCATTAGTTACGAATACGTTGTACTTCTACCTCTGACCATTTGTGATTTTTATCTGTTTTTTATTGTAAAATGTCAATCTATGTCAGTTCATATTAAACTATCAGTTTGTTCCCTTCTCCTTTGTTTACACGCACATGAAGATCGAGGCACGTGACACTGTGTTCCTTTGGGGATTTACTTCCTTTGATTAAAGATTTGGATTGTGGATCTGGGTGTCGGGAGATTGCGTTTCCCTATATCGGAGTATCTTCATATGAACTGTACCAAGCCCACAATCCATGGGATGTGATATGTTTATTAAGACATTTCAATGAGACTTTTAATCAGACTTTTTGGGTTTTCAATAAGTGCTGTTTATTTAGATCGGTGTCGCTATAAGCAGCGCCGCAGCAATTCATTTCCTCACATTTATCTGCATTCTTCTATGGTGGTTCAGGTGGAACACGGTTTTATTAATTGCAGCCGCTGCAGCTTATCAGCGCTGGGTTTAGTGTTTTCTTTTTGCTATACCGTATTTATGAAAAGAAGCACCATTTGCCTGATACAGAATTACGTTCTTAAGGGGAGTTACACAAGTGATTGCGTAAGTCCCCTTGATAAGTAACATTGGCGCGGTTAACGTCAAAAGACGTTCCGTGGAAGGGGCCGTCCCTTTATTTCTGCATGACCTAAACCACCCCATACAGGCGGAGTTAGGCATGTTAATGAAGGGTCGGGGGCGGAGAGCAGCAATTCCGGGGGCATGCACCCCCCTTCTCCCTGCCTAGTTACAGATCTCAGTGCATAGGTAAGTCACATGGAGATCTGAATCAGGTCCAATGTCTGTACAATACAACAGATGCAAATCTAGCTGAAAACAGGTACAAAATCTCACCTGTGGCAACATCCAGTGGGTAACTATGGACTTATGCCAGCTAAGGTGGTTGACAATAACATGTGGTATAAGCAGCAGGCAGCGCCAGGCTGGCATGATACATCTGCTCCTTACCTTGAATGGGCATACTGCGCCCCATCTGAAGATTTCCCGGTCTCCTGTCATCGTCCTCTGTGTCATCAGAGCCTTCATCATCCTGGATATCACTGTCGGAGTCTTCGTTGCTGTCTGCTATAGCAAAGATAAAAAGGATATAAAAAACATCAAATCTCAACAAATTATAATGTAAAATCTGCCAGAAACTCCCTCATCTTCCAACCTTTCCAACACTCCATCAGTCCCTATATCCCTATATCATCCTATCCCAGCTCCTCCTCATACGCCACCCCCATGGCTTCCTGCCTCCTCATGCAATGGTTTCCTTTGTCCCTGTAGTGTCTTCTAATAAAGTTGTCATTTTGATATTAGTCTTTCCATTATGTCCCTTACCCAATGTGTCATTTAGTCCTGTGCCGTCTTATTATCACCATCGTATGTTGCATGCCAGAACACATTTGTGGGGCACAATATATATGCCAAGTATAATAAGCACCTGTCAGGCATCTGGTCTGACATCGCAGAGGGCACAAGGCCAGCAATGACACAATGAGACAAGGGAATGGTATTTAATCATCTTCTGTTCTTAAGACTCCCTAATTTGGCCAACTGCAAAGCCTCACAAAGCATCTGTTTCCCCTAGTAACCCATCCATGACGTGCACTTACCTCCCGCCTTCTGAAGCCTGTTCTCCTCCTCTCTCAGCTTGTTCTGCATCAGCCGCAGTGTGTTCTCTGCCTCCTAAAGAACACACCATGGGGCATAATCAGACATGTTACAGACCATCCCAACCATTGTTATGTGTAATAAATAACATCTTAAAGGATAAGAGCAATAACAGCAGAACATTTTGGTGGGACAGTGGTCAAAGATCTTCACCTTTAATGGGAATATGTAGAAACAGGGTAGGACAACTGTGTGATGAGGGTGGGGTTGGGGGGTGGTGGAAAGAAGCAGAGGAGAGTCACAGATATTACATCCCCAAAAGTATATTGGATAAAGAACATCACATACTTATGAGGTCAATGGGCCTGATCCAGAGCTACGACCGCAAGCGATCGTACGCTCATCGTAAGCGAAAATTCGGGAAAAAATTCGCAACGCGCATGCCCAGTATGACAGCTTCCGGTCGCCTGGGCGCGCGAATAGCCCCAGTATGACAGCTTCCGGTCGCCCGGGCGTCATGAGCGAATAGCGGTCGTATTGTGAGCGAATTTTTCGCTCGAGGGGCGTGCGTTCAGTACGATGGTCGCCTGGGCGCCCGTTTTACTACAGGGAGGCGGGGATAGCCATTTAAATTGTACAGTATGGGCGTGCTAAGCCCGTACGCTCAGCGTATTTTGTGCGAAATTTCGTACGGCCGACGGCCGTACCCAGTATAGGGTATCGCCGCCGTAAGCAGGTACTTTACTATGGGAGTGTTAGGGGCGTGCATGTTTATTCGCACGGTCGAACGTACGCATTCGCCCGCCGTGCGAATTTTCGTAACGCTGGATCAGGCCCAATGAAACTACAGCAGGTGTTAATCCCTCTCCATCTCAGCGGAGCACACAATGGGGTAGATCCAGAACTATGTGTGCAATATGTTTCCACGCGTAACGTATTTTCGCACGCGTATGTTCTATCCACTCCCCTGGGCACACCCCTTAAATGTACGTATTTCACCGAGTTCCGCTTCCCAAACCCTACCTTAACTTTTTTTTGCATAACAGCGTACGTCCGCTAACGGACGTATAGACTACGTGAAGGTACGCCGCTTAGCACGCCCATACTGTACACTTTACATACAAACCTCCACCTACTTCACGGAAATTGAACGTATTGTTGACTCACGTAAAATTGGCACGCCCACGCGTAAGTATTTACGTGACAAATACGTGAATGGCCCATACGTTCACAATTAAACTACGCTAATGAGCGTATTTTCTATGGTGCGCATGCGCAGTACTTAGAAATAGGCGATTTTACGTCTCCGCCACGCATAAATTCGCTCCGATGCGTTGTTCCGGATCAGGCCCAATGTCCTTACCATAGGAGTAGAAGTAGACTGATTTTAAGACAACTGTAAGAAAAGGTTTTCCAGGCAAAATCAGCCCTGGATGAAGATGATGTTAGATGGGCCTTGGCAGCAACACGCCAACAATGAGCAGCTGTGTACACAGACATGGCCTGGTCTGCCGCTGCTAATAACCCTTTACAACGGTGGACCAGACAATGTCTATGTCTATGGCTCCAGGCTTCCTGCAACATGATGCTGACGAGAGGGGATCACTTCATTGGAAGGATAACAGTAATACAGAGCCCCATTACATGGGCATATGTAGAAGTATTATGGGAGGAACATAGAACCCTATAATGGAGACATGGAGCAGGATTATAAGGGCATATATAGCATTGATAAAATGGTGATATAGAGTAATGATTTTAAGGCTCTCTCTAAATTGACCTAAAACAATTACCTGGTGATAAATGTATACATGTAGTTAGACGGAAGGGAAGCGAATGGTTGCGCTGAATAAATTCTTGCACAGTTTGCTAATAAACCTATTGACAGCCGTGGCCTCAACACATCAGACTAGATGCAATACATGCACATTATCCACTGCTCTGTACTGTCCACAGTATAACAGGAACAAGACATATTCTGAATAATGGCCACAGTCCAATGCATGCAGGACGCACATACACCCAAAGTATGTGCCATAAAGTTGTAGTGATACACACCTTCCAGGGCTCACTGCTATACTGATCCCCATCACTCACACCGGGGCCTGATCCTGACACAAGGGAATTTCTAATCCACATTACTGCATGCAGCAGAATAGGACACTCCCCCAGCGCTCCTATGTGCAGATGGTGGGACCGTGTCCTGGTCTCCCAGCCAGTTGGCTAAGAAATGAATTGCTACTGCCTCTCAGAGGAGAAACAATGTAACCCCAACCCTTACCCTAACGCTCCCCTTCCATTACCAAAACCCTCCCTTCCCCACAGCCTGACCCTATGACTCCCTTCTCCGCAGTCTGACCCAAGAGTCTCTTCTCCGCAGCCTGACCCTATGACTCCCTTCTCCGCAGTCTGACCCAAGTCTCTTCTCCACAGCCTGACCCTAAGACTCCCTTCCCCATAGCCTAACCCTAAGACTTCCCTCCCTGCAGCCTGACCCTAAGATTCCCATCCCCATAGCCTAACCCTAAGACTCCCCTTCCCACAGCCTAACCCTAAGTTTCCCCTCCCTGCAGCCTAACCCTAAGTCTGCCCTCCCTGCAGCCTAACCCTAAGACTCCCTTCTCCGCAGCCTAACCCTAAGACTCCCATCACCTCAGCCTAACCCTAAACCCCCCATAGACTCCCCTGTAATACTCACCTGCCCAGTGGGTCTGCAGTGGCGGTTTTGAATGAATGAATGAATGAATGAATGAATGAATGAATGAATACTTACCCACTCATTAATAAGATCTTCTAATTAGCGCTATTTATGAAATGAGCTTTCAGCTGTCTCTATTTCAGAAATAGTATTTTTGAGGTGGCGACTGCATCCCCCTAGACCTTATCTTAAATATTCCACTGCCGACATCTCCACATTCTATACTTTACCTCTGCATTCAGGAAGTTCCTGCCACATCCAAGATGGAAGGTCCCTGTCGCCATCTTGGATGTGGCAGAAACTTCCTGAATGCAGAGGTAAGGTATAGAATGTGGAGATGGCGACAGGGGGTCTTTTCTCTGCTACCTAACAACAGGGACAGGATGTTGCTAGGTAGCAGAGGAGCGATGCACCACCACCATCTTGGATATACTGGGGGGCTGGAAACACATGATGGAAATACTGGGAGCTGGAGACACATGATGGGGAATACTGGGGGCTGGAGACACATAATGGGGAATACTGGGAGCTGGAGACACATGATAGGGAATACAGAGGGGGTCAAGAAGGTATGAAGTGAGGGGGGGAGTGGTGGAGAAGAAAACAAAACTAGAATGGAGGGCCCTGCTCATGTGAGCTAATACATTAAGTGGGAGGGATGAACTTACAAAAGACTTAAGAAGGGGGAATATCGGGAGCTGGAGAGACATGACGGGGGATATTGGGAGCTGGAGTCACATGATGGGGAATACTGGGGGGCTGGAAACACATGATGGTGGATACTGAAAGCTGGAAACACATGATGGGGAATACTGGAGTGCTGGAGACACATGATTGGAATACTGGGAGCTGGAGACACATGATTGGAATACTGGGAGTTGGAGACACCTGATAAGGGGAATATATTTTTTTGTAATTTTGACGGGCTTTTGACTATTAATAACAATTTAAAACTTTGTAATAACTACTAATGACCATTTAAAATATGTGAAAATTATGTAAGGTTAACTTATAATGCCTCCCATTAAAACCCAGAATACAAAGGTTATTATAAGGAGAATTTATATAAGTAATATTAGCGGTGTCAAACAAGCAATTGCCATGTCACATAAACAAAGATTAGCAATTGAATTTAAATTATTCAAAATAGTTAAAACAGTAAAAGTATCTTAATAGTCAGATTGATTAATCAAATGAGGCTCATTCAAGTAATCATTTAAATTTCAGTTGTTATTAATATACAGAATCCTAATTGACAGAAAATTTCTAATTGTTCAGGATACTCCAGGATGATAGCAGATATGAATTCCAATTGTGTGCATAGCTTGGTTATACGGAAACGTGGGATCTGTTCAGGTGCAGGTTCTCTTTACCAGTGGTCCTGATGCAGGATGTCTGGAGCAGTGCTGATAGTTTAGTGTTTTTCCACTTTATGGATGCAATCATATATTGCACCCATTTCCATCCATTCCCTGAAAAAGCCGTAAGGTGAAGTACATGGAAGGACCCGCGTTTTCTCCTACACTGGTGTGATATCTATGACACCTAGCATCCAAACCTTGGCAATACCACCTGAAGCAAAGCATACATATGATAGAACCCATCTAGTGGAAAGCCACTGCCGTGGACTAATCATCCAGCACTGCTCTGGACATTCATACACTGCTGCAGACCCACTGCACTGAGGTGAGTATTACAGGGAAGTCTATGGGGAGTATGCCGCCATCGAGGAGGAGGCTGTGGTGGTGTGGAGCTGACCGCTGTCGCATTTTGAACCTAACCTTTTTTTTCAACTATTCTATAATATCACTACTTTATTTCTCATCTGGCTGGGCTGGGGGTAGATGAGAAGCTCTATTATTGCTTTAAATAAACCCTAGTGAACTAATGAAATAAAAGGGACTTCTCCTTAGCTGAACTTACAGTGCAGGAAACAAAGAAAAAAAACTACGTCAAAAGAAAGCCACAAGGGCCAACACCAGGGTGTAAAAAACAAAATCAGTGTATAAGACAAATTGTGAAACCCAGTAATGTAACTACCGATTGAGCAGGAAGTGTTGCTACTATGGCAGAGGTTGGCAGCTTAAGACAACACTTGGCACTAGGTTTATGAGTGCTCTATAATCAGAATTTAAGATTTTCTGGGAAACACTTTGTTATATAGATATACCTTAAAACAGGGGTGGCCAAGCTCGGGCCGCGTGAGCTACCAACGGTTCATGTTTTCCAGGTCTCCTCAGAGGTGAGATAATCACTACCAACTGTAGATTTTTTTGAATGTATCAGTCAGTAATGAACACACCTGTGCTCCAACAAGGAGACCTGGAAGACATGGACCGTTGGTAGCTCACGAGGCCCGAGCTTGGCCACCCATGCTCTATAGGATATTAGGGATTGATACATAAGGGAAAGTGCTATAATCACACAACGGACCAGCCGGCTTGCATGGTGAAAGTGCTCAGTGCTCCGTATGATCCAGTCACACAGCAGTGTTACTAACAGAACTGAGGGGAATTTTAGTATAGAATGAAAGTGAACAAGTTTGGTTTAATCATGAAATGGTTTGAAATTACTGCCGTCTTCAGATCGCCGTCCAGGCAATAATTGCCGGGTGATTTGCCTGCCTTTAAACAAAAAACCCCTGTTATCTTCAGCAGGGTAGACCCAGGAAATTCAGGGTCCAGGGTCTGCCCTGACATTGTGAAGGGACTGTGCGCAGCTCCCGGGGGGAGGGACTTGTTTACTGTTGCATAGCAACAGTACCTAGATAAAATAGGTTCATAATGGTGATCCCTTTCTTAATTCCAATGTAAATCGAGTACCTGAAGTTACTACACATGCAGAGTACATCCCCTTACCCAGCTAAAAGGCTGCAGATTCTTAAATTGTGAAATAAGTCCAATATGAGGCTACCCAACTGTTCCAATAGAAAACGGAACTGAATACGATAAAAACAAGCAGTCAGTAAACCGGATCAGTCTCCAGCTAATGTGTAATCAGACCGAATGCGACCAATCGGGAAGCAATCCAGCAAAGCTCAACAAAAACGCGTGAGGCGAGAATTACAGCTAATTAATCCCTATGCAAAATCAATAGAAATATCTGGTCATTCTGGAATCCAGGTAACTAAATGACCCCAGGCACAGGCAGGGGGAAGGATCGTGATCTCAGCCATTCCTTGTTCTAAGAGCTTTGCAATACATAATGCCTCATTAAAGGAACAGGGTTTATTTATTGGTCAGTCATTTTAAAGCATATCTACAACAATGCAACCACTAAGACATTGGCTTATCCTAATTAAGGTTTTTACAAGGGACATATCGTTGTCCATTGGTAGAAGTTAGAAGAATACTTAGGAGGAATGTAGGTCCCAGATTCCCAGTTACATAGTTTTCGTCTTGTGTACGTTATTTTAATTTACGCTATCTACGTATCATTTCTATAGACAAACCTAGTTCTACCCGCACAGTTTCTTCCACCATATAAAGAGTTTCTACTTTATAAGACTTTGATTTGTTTTTCTACCGACGCCAATCTAAATATAAATGCGGCACAAAATAATTGGCTCCGGATACAAGTAGACTGTGCGGCTGTTCCTTATGTGTGGCAGTGCTGAGAACATCATGTCAGTCAATAAAGCACATTATTACTACTAAACTCACACACATATATTAAGGGTGACAGATGCATAAATACCGGGGGTGATGAAGCCACTGCAGTATCCACAGAGCTGGTTCTGGAACTTCATCCATTATATAAATGGATTTAATGGGTAAATTGATATAAATAAAGCTGTAACAATTATTAGAATATCTTAGTATTAGTCCGACAATTGGAGGTTTTATCTTGTTTTGTGTCCATATTGGTTGTCAGTGATATCAATAACTGGTATCCTTCAGGACTATTAGTATACAGGCAACAGGTAACTGCAGACACCAAGGGTAAGTTTAAGGAGATGTTGCCCATAGCAACCAATCAGATTCTAGCTCTGACATTCCAATTACATTCTAGAAAATGAGAACTGTACACATAAGGGAATAACCAAACCCTTAGTGTATGATCTAAATACCTCCCTCCCGTTGTCAGCCCCCGGCTAGAAAATCTTCTTTACGAAATAGGGACATCCGAAAGTTTCTTTTTGGATGTTCCTATTTCGAATAGTCACCGCTTTAGAATTTTTTTTTAGAATGGGTGAGTATGATGATCGGCATACTCACCCATTTTTATTCGGAAATACCGCCGCCGATATCCTGTCGCCGAGCTGCTACTGCCGGACCGCAGAGAAAGGTGAGTAACCTCTCCAGGGTGCGGGGGAGGGAGGGTTAGGGTCAGGCTGCAGGGGAGGGAGGGTTAGGGTCAGGCTGCCAGGAAGGGAGTTTTAGGGTCAGGCTGCCAGGAAAGAAGGGTTAGGGTTATGATAATGAGAGGGGAGGGTTAGGGTTAGAATTAGGGATAGGAGTGGGGGACTTTTTTTGCTTACCTTTCGGAGCACCTCATTATGGCATATGCAATCGGAATCCCAGCTAGTTCGAAACTGGCTGGGAGGAAACGGCCCTATCGGTATAGGGCCGTTTTAAGTGGGGACCCACAGCCCCTCCCTCTCACCATGTGTCTCCATTCCTCCCCACCATTGGAAGCCTAATGTGTGCGTCTGCACTGTATTGTAATGTAAACGCCCACATTTCTTTACTCTGATTCCAGTCCGGTGTCTTTAACAATCCCGGCCTGTTGAAGAATTCATTCTCAGCCTTTCCAGCGACACTGGTAAACCCCACAATTATAATAGCAGAAGGAGTCTGGCTTTGTGAAAACCGCATTTGATTGCTTTCATTTTAGAGGATAACTAGCCTGGCGCACAAGAGCTCCTTTCATCAACACTCCACACAGGGGCAGATACCGGCACCCACATTGATCCAGCCAGACACAAGCACTTCTATTAACTCTGCTTCGCAGCCGCACTCTTCCAGCTCCACTAAACACTATTATTTCAGCAATAAATATAAAACAAGTCTTTCATCAGGAGGAGATAAAGAAAATAGAACAATAAAGCCACAAGGGGATTGTATTCTTTTTAAAGGATCTATAGGAAGAGCTGAGGGAGAAGCAAAACTCTGACAGGAAACAGCCATTCAGAGGTTCTGCAGAGACCCAGGGACTCACTGTGCCCGATGCTAGAAACAAAGGATTTATTCCCTGAATATTGAGAAATAAAATCAAGAGCTTTCCCAATTAAACATAGGCTTCAAATACAGGCAGCGGAAAGCTCATTTCCGGCTGTCTCTATTTAGGAAACATTACTAATTAGAAACTTTTACTAATGAATGGGTAAGTATGGCAAATTTATTTTTCAGCATACTTCACCATTTATTAATTGGGAAGCCGCTGCCGCAGATCCGTGGCCCCGGACTGCACAGGTAAGTATTACAGTGAAGTCTATGAGGAGTATTAGGGTTAAGCTGCAGGGAGAGGTGTCTTAGGGTTAGGCTTCAGGGAGGGGAGTCTTAGGGTCAGGCTTCAGGGAGGGGAGTCTTAGGGTCAGGCTGCGGGGAGGGGAGTCTTAGGGTCAGGCTGCGGGGAGAAGAGTCTTAGGGTTAGGCTGCGGGGAGGGGAGTCTTAGGGTTAGGCTGCAGGGAGGAGAATGGAGTCTTAGGGTTAGGATGGAGGGGAATGGAGTTTAGGGCCAGATTTACTAAGCTGCGTTAAAGGAAAAGTGGAGATTCTAGCTCTGACTTTCCTATTACATACAAGAAATGTCAGCTAGAATGTAATTGGTTGCTATGGGCAACATCTCCACTTTTCCTTTCCTGCAGCTTAGTAAATCTGGCCCTTAGGCTTATGCTGCAGAAAAGGGAGTCTTAGGGTCAGGCTGCGGGGAAGAAGGTCTTAAGATTATTCTAGCTTTGATAGCGCTAGGTGTCTCGTTTTCCCAATGCTGGATTTAACCCTAGGCAGTTGAAATCTCAGAGGGCCCTTTGCAGAGCTTGTTGCAACGTAGATTGCGTATACGCGGTCTTAAAGACCGCGTAAACGCAATCTACGTTGCACCAAATAACATAGATTACGTTACAGAATTATTGCGCATGCGCAGTAGAACATATCGGAAAACTCTGCATACGGCCCCGAGTGCTTAAAGTGGGACAGCTACTAGGGCCAGATTTACTAAGCTGCGGGTTTGGAAAAGTGGATATGTTGCCCATAGCAACCAATCAGATTCTAGCTGACAGCCTCTATTGTGTATAAAGAAAGTGAGAGCTAGAATCTGATTGGTTGCTATAGGCAACATCTCCACTTTTTCCAAACCCGGAGCTTAGTAAATCTGGCCCCTAGAAAGGGTGATTACTCCCAGCCAGTTACGAACAACACCCCTGGCACTCCCCACACACTCTTATCTCCACGTGTGTAGTTACGTGCTTATTTTTCCTTCCGTACGTGCGTACGTGACTAACCGCGCCCATTCAAATGCCTTCCCCCATCCACTTTCACTAAATTACGCACATACGGAAGACAACCACGCCCCTCCGTACATATGTCCCCAAGTCCGATTTACAAATCCGTGCGTAACGGACCTCCGTGCGGAAAAAACTCTGTGACTCCGGTCCTGCATTCCTAGCAGCATGCCCTTGTTACAGGGTATAAATGCCCAATCTAAACCCTGTCAGCGCCAGATGTGCCAGTTGGTATTGCACATTGCGGCATTTAATAGGAAGAAACTTTCGCAGCCAGAGTTTTAGTTTGCACAGTCCAACCTTTTGTACTGGCGTGTGGATCAGAATTGTATCCGGAGATACAGGTTTCCTGCT
>WWET01000645.1:414313-432673 GCA_011038615.1 Limnodynastes dumerilii | reverse complement strand
GAGTGCCGGGGGGGAGGCAGCGATGTAACGCTGAGCGTTAGTACGCTCAGCGCTACATCGTACCTCTGGATCAGGCCCATTGGAGCTGGAGCTGGTTTGGAAAGCGTAAAAACGGCAAAAGTACGTACGGCCTAGTAATTACGCTAGCGTAAATACACTACGCGTTGAAACGTAGGTCTGGATGGATCCGGCCCATAGTACCGGACGCAGGCCTAAGTATGCAGCGTGCTCGCAATTTTCTGCAGCAGACGTTAACGCACGCTAAATGCAATCCTAGATTCTGTGCGTGCGAGGGTGGTGCGCTTCCTGGCGTGTACGGAGCTTCCGCATCCAGAACCCTACCTCAACTGTTACACACACGCCCCTGTGCGTAAGGCACTCGTTCAAAATGGAGGATCGTACATTAGTATTTAGCGCATTTATGCAATCTACACAAGGAAAAGATACGTAGATAGCGTAAAAAATGCACTACGCATGCGCAGTAGGAAAAAACGCTAAACACCGGACATATATGTTATACGTCTGGTAGTCTGCATACGGCCTTTAGTCAATACCCAGTTTAGGCGCAGCCTCTGTGCGTATCCATAGTGACGTCCGTTCCCATCTGCTTGAAATGTAAAAAGTAAATAGTAGCCCGTGGCTACCAGTGGTCCTTCTGTATCTGAACGCACGGGAGTCTCCATCGTGCGGCACAGCATTTACAGATCCAAATATTTGGCTCTGGGATCGGATGCTACAGAAGTCTGGATTTGGCCATAGACACTTTGGGGTTTATCCATAAACAAAAAGCCCATCTTGTAGCTCAAGTCTTAAAAATAAAAACTGTTCAGTATTTGTGTGCAAAAAGGAAAGTCAGCCGCCCACAAACAAGCCACCATTTCCTAGCGGCTCCCCCAGGAGCATCGTTGGATAGAGCCATCGTCAGTGTCTCGGTGTAGGTCAGGTGGTGGCGTTATGAATGTTTCTTTACTCAGCATAAAAAACGGATGTTACTTCTTTGGCGTTAGAGCAGTTTTTAGGAGAAATAACTGTGCGTGTGCGATGACTTATAGACAATCTAGACAAAGGGCATCACAGGGCATTCTGACTTTGAGTCACGGCGTTTGGGCAATTTATATGCCACGTAAAGATGAAAAATACACAACTGCGCCACTTTTAGGAGCATAAACATACACGGACTGGACCCTGGGGCAAGCACATCAGCACACATGCTGGTGACCTTTACGTATGCCGGTCTCGTGGTCTCAAGGCAATTGTGGATGCTTTGTGTATACCTATTTATAGCAGCCACAAAAGGCACGACACCACAGGCCATAGGTTCACGGTCAGCGATGTCATCCACACACTTACCCTCAGGTCAGCCTCCTTGCCCAGGATGTCATAGAGTGAAGCGCCTTTCGAGGTGATTTCAGAAGCAAGCTGTCTGGCCATCTTCAAGTCCGTAATCTGAAGGAGAGCGGCATACAGAGATAAGTGCGGCTGAAAGGGTCAGCGGCTACATCAAGATGCACTTAAGTCAGACCATAATGGGGATAACCTTAAGTCGCCTCCTGGATTCAGTCAAACAAAGGCTGCAGATGTACAACATGCCATAGAAGCCTGGCAACAACATCACCTGCACATCAAGTGAGGACGTTACTTGCTGCTGGGCTAGATCTCAGTCTAACAACAAGTACACTTAATGCAGGAGGAGAATTACATGGGAAGGGAGTCCAACCACATTGATAATGCACTATACGTGAATAAACCTCAACCTGAGAATTAAAGCCTAGTACAATACAAACAATACAAACAATTTTTTTTTGTTTTTTTAATTCAATACATTTTCAATTCTTACTTGAGTCATTTTCTTCCGTTTGGTTATAGAAAATAAAAAAAGGCATCAGCCTAGTGCTGGTCATTTACACTGTCAAAGGAAGAAATTGTGTGACATCCAGTGTTTAATGAAGTATGTGACCAGACCTTGCCAGCAATAACATGCACAGTACAGGCCCATTTGTGGATAATGGTGTACAGTGGTAAGCTTAGTGTCGTCTGATGTGTCTTTATTTAAATACTTGAATTGTTAGTGGCTAAGGGCCTGATCCAGACTTACGGCGGGCGGCTGCGTAAAAACGGCAGAAATGGCGTTCTTCGCATGCGCCTGGCATATTTTGCCCGGCGTAATCCATGGCTCCGGGAGCCATGGATCTGGACGAAGGGACGGGCAGCTCTGTAACTGCTCTGTAGTTACGGAAGCTGGGCGGGGAGAGGGAGGGTAATTAGGAGGGGAGGGGGACAGTTAAGCCGGTTGAAGTTAGGGTAGGCTTCAGCCGGCGTAACTGTGTGTAACTACGCACACACAGGGGGAGTGACAGGGGGAGTGCACCAGAGCTACGCTGGCCGTACTTACTGACACCGGGCCATCGTAGCTCTGGATCAGGCCCTTATTTCTTAATTAGGCAAAATCTCAAATCCCTGGACTATATAATATGGTTGGAATGGATTTGAGACATTGGCTTATATTTAACATTTATTTGATGGGTTTTGTTCTGTTATTTTAGAGTATTTTGGTCTTTTGGTTATATATTGTCACATAGGAGGACAGCGTTGCCATCACACAATTTCTTCTAAAGCTGGCCACGCGCTAAATCCATAAACGGGCTGATTCTCCCCTAGGGAAAAGGTCCCGATATCGCCACCACACGCTGCAGAGGCTGGGAGGGAGGCGCTGCACAGGCCAGGCCGTCTGTCTATAATGACAGCAGTTTCCTGTTTGGACTGTGAAAGAAGGAAGGCTGCAGCAGCGGGACAGTGCAGATACGGCCCTCTGCTGCTACCCCTTCATTAGTCATCCACCTCCTCCGACTAGACTGATGCTACACTGCTCCCACTCTGCCGCAGACACAGAGGTGCAGCCCATCAGTGTGTGGTGTCCTGCAGCGCTGCGCTGTCTCTCCCCGTGTTACATGACTGAGAGAGGGCACAGCGCCAAGTACCTCAAAAAAAAATCACAGCTAGGATCCAACTATCAGCCAGGAATCCTGACCGCGGAGATAATTTGACCCGAGCGTTTTCATTATTGATGAAGATAAAAAATCTTGCTTACACACTACAGCGATTTGTGGCCCAATCCACGATAGCTGAATGACTGGGTCAATGATCGCTCCAGTGTGTGGCCAGCTCGTGTACTACTCCTCCACTGGCAGTGGTTGGACCCTACTAGTTGTATAATAGTAGCCGCAGTCATATAGGACACAGATAGGGTAATTTACCCCTTTAATGTGCCAGGTCATAGGCTGGATACACACTCTTTTAAGACCACACGTACGCAATCCAAGTACTGAAATGGTACATACATAGAGTAAATGAGCTACTAAGCATGTGTGGTAGCTCCATGCTTAGTACTATGCACTTAAGAAGCATGAATCCGGACCATAGACTGTCCCCTCTGCACAAGACTTAATGGATAATGAGGTGCACTTAGTGCTACTGGTATGCAATAATCTGATCTGAAGTAACAGGTAGAAGGGGTCCTATATAGTAAGTAAGAGCTGCAGGTCTCATTTGGATTAATCATACATTAAATACTGCCACGTGTAAGACATTACTTACTTTATTTCCAAGGTCAAACTTAAACGTGGCCGTTTCTTCCTCCCCCACCTGGATGCTTTCAATGCCTTTGGTTTTCATAGCATTGTACAGCACAGAGGTGACCTTCAGGAGCTCCTTCACAGCGTGCCCGTCCGCCTGGTACAGCTTCTTGGTATTCAGCTTTATGTGGGCTTTAGTCACCTGAAATATAGGATCGGCTATCATTAGATCAATGGTCTGCTTCCAAGACAGCGGGTGCCACCACCTATTGCAGGCACAGGCACCCTTAGTCTCATCCCGCTCTGTCAGCTACCGGGTAGGCCTGACCTGCTGTCACCACACCTGGTCAATTATTTCACCCGTAATTAGTGGCTCGTGGAGTTCACCGATGCCTGGAAGGCGATTGGCCACAAAGACGCGTCTAAAATATGTAACTAGTCCCAAAAACAAATATAACAGTGAATGATCTATAGCTTGGAAGCCAGTGCATTAGGTCCATGTCCAATATCTATTTTTCAGTAACCGGTCTTATTTTATTACGGTGTTTGGTCCACTTGTAAAGTGTTATATCGATGCTCAGATATATTATATATATAACAATACAATTCTTTCTGGACTCTTTTCTATTTAATTTACAGACCTTAAAATATTTGAAATGGAAAAAAACAAAAGCATAAGTAACAGACACTTGAGCATGAACCTCCCTCGCATACAAACACACTTAAAGAAACACAATGCAAGTTGTAAAATCCAATTAAATGTTTACATTTTTATCTAATGAATTGAGAGAAAATGGTCTTTAATTTGCCAGTTAATTTTAATTTAAATGTAACAGGTCATAGAACAGATTAGAAAGTAAGGCAGTGAACATGGACGAACTAACAACAATAAAACCAGTGCTTTCAGTGGCCTTGACGCTCCACCCAGCGGTGACAGGAAGCCGCAGACACTCCCGCCGTGGACAAGACTCAACCACACACAAAATGCAACCATCGTTCATATACCTCCCAACACTTATACCCTTGAAAACAGGGCATATAAGTCATGCCCGGTTCCGTCCAAACGTCTCCTTGGTCCAACCTAAACCCCGCCACATGGGACTAAATAAACCTAGTAAAATAAAACCCTGATTCCAGGTCAGGCCGCTTATTGGGACACCCTGTAAAGAAAGCAGGATAGCGGGACAGTCACCCCGAAATGGGACTCTCCCACTGGAATCAGAACAGTGGAGAGGTATATTATTCAACTGAATCACCATCGGGTGCCAACTCCGTGCAGCCTAAGTGCTTCTTTTACCAGCTGTCAGGAACCACACAACCAGATTGCCCCATCCAAGCAATGCAACAACATAGGGAGGGAGAGCGGGCAAAATCTGAATGAAGGAGGACCTACCTACCTCCTCCATGCGAGAGAGATCCTGGCTTCTCCCCCACTAATGCTATATTCCACAGGGAGTGGGCTGCACCCATTCACAGAAGCACACCCAGGGAGTTTAACCTCCCTTGGGCTTAGGTCAGCCCTCGCTACTTCTCTAGTGTGGGACATGGTTGGCATCAGATGAATATACTGTATCCTATGAGGTGTCTGAAATATCATTATTTAATTGAGGTGCAGAGAATAAGTTACACACACATCTAAATACAATATTATTCCCAGCAATACTCCCAATTAGCACTATAATTAATAAATAGAGAGATAGACTCCCTGTTGACGTCTTGGCCTTCTCGGCACTAGGCTAGTTTTATTTCACCCAGTAATTGCCCAGGAAGCAAACTTTAATTACACCAACATCTAAACACAAAAAACAGCATCTGGGAGGTGGGAGTCTATGTCAGGTGCCTGAAGGAAATATATATTACATAAAGAATACAATTGTTATCCCTGGAATATAGTTCTGGATTCACAGTTCCGTAGTTTTCATCTTACGTATGTTGTTTTAAGAATTGAGCTACTGCGCATGCATAGTAGCTTATTTATGCTATCTACGTACCATTACAGTAGCATTATTTTTGTAAATGACAGTACAGAACCCTTATTTACTGACTGAGATTTACATTACTTTAAATTGTGGTCGTCGAGATCAAAGCATTACTAAAAGCATCCATTACAAAGTACTAGGTCTTTAAACAACAGGTTTATAATCCATTAATATACTGTGCTCATCTTAAAAGAGAAGCAACATCCCGTCCCCACTTATCTTCTAGTCTTGTTCTATCATTTATTAAATGATTGCTTAATCAAAGCCGCCTGGACATCTGTGGGGGGATATCTGTGCCAGAAGACAGATGGTGGGGGCAGCGCATCTTATTCAATGAATTTTGTTATGTATAACTGGGTTATGCCATCATATCAGCCATACACAGGCTCACATGGAAACACAGCTATTTCAGGCTCATCTGTCCAGGCTCCAGATCTGGAATTCATTTTCTCCCTGATTAAAAGTTATGATTTCCAATACAATAATGTTTTGTCACTTCTTTAGTTAATAATATTGGGCCACATCTTGACTCTGAAATGATTGGAATCCCAAGTAACAGATCCAGATAAATTCACCAGCACTGGGCTGTGTTCCCAAGACATCTGTTTGTTTACTTAGAGAAATAAAAACCTTGAAAAAGACTGTTGTTTAGTTGAAACGCGTTGGTGGAGTGGGCAGCGGGCATATAATATCAGCCCTGCGGTAGCATGTAATCATTTAGTAGAGGGAGGTATATTTGGGTCCATTTATACAGTTACTACTACTTATATCACTTGATAGATTAGTCTCCTGTTGCAAAGGGAGTGTGCTGCCTAAAAACCTCTAATGAGAGGTTTAAAAGGAGGTAACACGATAATCGTTCCAATCAAACTATTAAACAACCGATTCACACAATATAGTTGAAGTGTGTACGCCTGCACGATTAAATGATATTGTGTAATCGCTTATATAATCGTTTTAATAGATTTTATAGATGGTTTAATTTGCCCAATATACGATCTTACGATATTGTGTGAAAAATATGTAAATTGCGTGAAAAACACTACACTGTGTTTGCACCAAGCAATCATTTTAAACAATATTTACAAACGCTAATTCAGAAATCTGACGTAATATCATTGTGTGTGCAGTTCAATCGTTGTGTGCATGTCGTTTAAAACAATCATTGAAATCGATCGTTTAATCGCATCGTCTGAAACAAAAGTGTAGTGTGTACCCACCAATACTTATCAAGCATTCACCCAATTGCAGAAGATTGTAGGAAGCATTTGAAAGAAAAGGCGACTTCTGATACAGAAAATCACAAGACACGTGTTAGTGCGCTATATTTTGCTAGATCTTTAGGTTATTTTAGCAGTTGACTAAACTATGTAAGATAATGAGCAAGATGTAGTTTCTCTAATGGAAGATGAGGTTTAACATGGATAAATAGTTATGTATTTAGGGATCAAAAACAAGCATGTAATCTATAAATAAAATGGGATACTTTTTGGTGTATCTTGAAAAGGAATTGGGAGTTTTGTACACAATACACTTAATGAGCCGGATTAAGCTTTAATAACGCAAAGGGACTTACGCAAGACCAGGGAGTTTATGGAAAGCTACCTTGTCTGGTATTTATACCTGTGTCAGGTACAGTGGGCGGGAGCGGAGCCCTGAGTGTCTGGTGCAGGGGACCCCTTGTGACGGGGATGCCTGGCTGCAGTATTGCTCTGGGTGTTCTGGCGGTGTGCCTAGGCGTTAGCGGCCAATGAAGTGGATCCCAGACACAGAGGTGCCAGGCGATGCGGAATAGAGCAGTCACTGGAGCTGGACAGGATAATGTTTCCAAATTTTCTCCATTATATTATGTCCGTCATTTTGACAAGTTTTGAACCAGTTGTTTATATTAGCGCTGCTATTTCTTTCTTCTCTTTCTGTTCGTAACCACTTATGTAGATGGACAAGTCAGGAGCCACCAAAATTTACCAACTGCAGTTGAATGGATGTTTTCTAGGACAGGATGAGATAGAAGAAAAGAAGAGAGAAAGAGATGACCAGGCAGGAGAAGAGCAGCGAGGAAAGACACAGGTGCGGGGAAAAGGGAAGAAATTTGTATTTGAAAATGAAATAAAATGAAAATGTTAATTTCTTTATTTTCAATGTCAGTATTATGAATGACGCTGTTAATAGCTGTCTGCACGGTACCCCTGCGTTATAAACGTAACAATAATTATAAAGCTGACCTTAGTGTCCGCTGCATCACTGAATAAAACAAGTCTTCTGCTAGTAACTGGGAGCACCGTCCAGAGGTAAAGGGCACACAGTCACGCCTGATCCTGATCGGAGGGCATGTTGAGGGGGTCGTAGGCAATGTACAGTAAGGGGCGTGTCTTAGCAGGTGCACCCGATCCAGGTCCGGACGCAGACAGAAATAAGCCTAAAACATTTGCACCAGTCCCAGGTCATGTCTAAGGCCAGAGGGGGCGCGACCTTCCGCGACCTGTTTCAGACCCTTCTGTTGTGACACTTCCAACGCATTACAAAGTATGAGAAATGGCTGCCAGTGTGTTCTGCACGTGTTACATAATTTCTACAAACACTAAGAAAATGGCGAATTTCATGTTTTTATTAAAAAAGACAAATCTATTACCAACTATTTTTATGCCGTCGCTCACATTAACCATAACCTCCATGTACAGTCAGCATTACACTGTAGCACCCTGCACTTGTGCACGTTGTGTATTTAGACATGTAGCTGTACAGCACAGTGGCTCAGTGATTGGCACTTGGGTCTCACAGCGCTGAGGTCATGAGTTCGATTCCCAGACTAGGCCTTTTCTGTGTGTATGTTCTCCCTGTGTCTGCGTGGGTTTCCTCCGGGTGCTCTGGTTTCCCCCCACGCTCCAAAATCATGCTGGTAGGTTAATTAGCCGCTGAATAAATTAACACTAATGCCTGTATGTGTTAGGCACCTTAGTGTGTAGCTCCAATGGGGCAGGGACTGATGTGAATGTGAAATATTCTCTGTAAAATGCTATGTAATTTATATAAAAACCCATTGAATAAAAATAAATAAAAATTTGTAATCCAAAGGAAAAGGTACCACTCTCATAACTGCAGGCTGCAAATACGGTACACTGCATGCTGTTACTTGTGTGCACCTCTGATCAAGCCAGAGTCTTCTCCTGTAATATATTCCATCTAAACGTCCATCAATTACCCCCAAGGAACTAATGAGCGTCCTATATCTTTACCATCATTATTTCCGCACCACTAATGTTCGAGCTGAGCTACAAGGTGCCTGTAAACGAATAACAATCACCCAACAATGAAGGATCAGGAGATAATGCACCAGTAATAATACCTTATTACATAATACCTTATGAAATGACACAGTGTGGACAGGCCATGTGTGTGAGATGACAGCTTTTGTACAATTAGATGCATAAAAGAACAGATATGTAGAGATTACATAGAGATGCAACTATTCTAAGTCTTTCTTGCTTTAAAATAACCCATTTTCCAAATGATGCCCCTACTAAAAGCATCGCTCCCATTCTCCAGCCGTCATGCACAGACCATACAGGGTGATTTTAGTGTTCTGTTAAACAGGTTCTTGTTGTACGGTTTTGATAGTCCATTTGTCAGTAACTGTGGCTGGGTTTGTAGTAATGTCTAGGGTCCGGATTCATAGTTACGTCGTTTTTGTCTTACGTACGTTGTTTTAAGAATTGAGCTACTACGCATACGTCGTAGCTTATTTATGCTATCCACGTACCATTTCTGTACGTAGATTGCGTAAGCCCGGTCTAAAGATAGACCATTGGTCAGTAACTGTGGCTGGTTTTGTAGTAATGTCTATGTTGTTTGTCCACTATAAGATGACTCAGTAAAACTAAGGTGAAATAAAAGTTTATTTTAATCATATTTCTCAATAAATAACAAGCAGGGATTTTTTTCAGAAAACAAATGTAGTAGAATTCTTTAACGTCTGTCTTTATTCGTTTTAAAATAAATGAGTCAATAAATAAATCACTCAGTAACTAACTAAATAAAATAAATCAATCTATAATGTACATATAGGGTCAGATTTACTAAGCTGTGGGAAAGGAAAAGTGGAGATGTTGCCCATAGCAACCAATCAGATTCAAGCTGACCTTCTCCTGTATGTAATAGTAAAGTGAGAGCTACAATCTGGAGGAGTGTCCACATTCCTTCGTGTGGAATTTAAGATAGCAATTATGCCATTAACCCTGGTCCACTATCCGTCTTTATTTTTTATTAATAACAGTTATTAAAACAAGAGATATGACACGTTACAAATAATTATTTTTTATCATTCGTGTTAGTCTGACCCTGAGTTGTTATTATTATTATTATTAACGCTTATTTATATAGCGCCACAAATTGTCAGCAGCATTTACAGAGAACATTATTCATTCATACATACACATCACTCCCTGCCCCAATGGAGCTACATTCTAACACACACATACATCCACACACATTTACTTAGCAGCCAATTAACCCCTCACGTGTTCTTGGAATGTGGGAAGAAAACGGAGCACCTGGAGGAACCCCATGCAGACATGGGGAGAACATACAAACTCCACACAGATAAGGCCTAGTCCGGGAATCAAACTCATGACCTTGTGAGGTCCAAGCGCTACTCACTGAGCCACCGTGATGCCCATTGGAGCTTATTATGGGAGTGAACTCAGCTGATAACCGGAGCTATATCCCCATTGCTCTATACCTATCCGATCAGGAGGCTTCAATGAGATATAACGACGTTAGGGGCCGTTTGTGCAAGTCCCCTTAAATGTTACATCTGCAGATGTTAAGCTGAAGTTCTCCTAACATGTGCTATGTGATCCATATGAAGGGGGGGGGGTATTAGGGGAATTCAATTCCACATGTCTCTTTCCCACAAGATAGGCAAAGATGTGCATGTTAATGAAGTGCAGTGTGCGGATCCATGTGGAGAAGTTAATGCTGGACAGAGAAAAGGGCATTACTGTAAACCAGCTAAGAGAAAATGCACTTCTGCTGGGAGAGTCATTGGACTGGATCCAGACTTAAGTAAGTGCTTGAACTTAGTTACTCCTGGGCTAAACCATGGTGATTGCAGGGGGAGTCAAGGTAATTGTAGTCTTTGCATGCAGGGATATATCTTTGAATTGCTTACTGCACACAGATACTGACCAGCTTTACTATCACACTGTTATTTAGACTTGGGATAGGAAACATCACCTCTCAACTCTAATACTGTTTATAACAGATGAAATATGACTCCCCTGCAATCAACATGGTTTAGCCCAGGAGTAACTCATTTCAAGCACTTACTTAAGTCTGGATCCAGCCCATTAAGTCAGAATGCATTGTGATTTGCTAGCGTGGCCTTTCACACATGTGCAATGTGAAAGAGCAGCCAAACATCCCACAGAAAACGACATAATTAACACAAAATGCAGAAATCTGGATATGGGCCAAAGGTAATAAAACTGAAACGATTATTCCTTTTTTTTTGTAATAAAAGAATTTATGTAAAATCATAAACATGTTTATTTTGCCATCTTGTTCCTGTAGGATACAGCCTTTATCTATAATTACTGTACTCATCTCACAAGGATTCGGAGAATTCACATATTTAAGGTCTATTGACTTTCTCCGCATCCTTTCAAGAATGTGTAACAGCGGCTAACAACACGGCACATAAGTACATTGCATGTTGTGTCAACACCAAGGACGCAGAAAGCCGTCATTCCTGGCTGGTGAGAAATGTGACTGTAATCACTGCACTGAGTCACCAAAAGGGTATGAAAACAATCAATGCGACACACAAAACAAAGGCATCATGCAACGGATTTAGTATAAGGTGTTAGGAACAGAGGAGGGTTTATTTATCACTAGGTATAAATAAATGGCATTTTTAGACTTAGAATTTGTACTTTGATCAATTACACAGTTACGTTGCTGGCTGTGACAATCCCTAGAATGCAGCCTTCGCTTCCACTAAGCAATTCCCACAGCAGGGTATAAACATAAACACTTAAAGTCAAAGTACTGGCTCCAGACTTTTGTATGCACCGCGCTCGTAACTCCTCCGCAGTGGAACTTTTAAGCAGCCGCCCAACGTAAAATGAGGCTGGTGAGCAGTGAAGGATTGTACACAAGAGCTAAACCAAGCCCTTACTGTACGATCTAAGAGTCTTCCCCAGACGACCAGTGCTGTAAACATGGCGGGTCATCACGCCCTGCCGTCAAAAAAGGCTCCGACACAGAATCCAGGATCGTTTGGGGTGTGGTCCGGCGCTTAGAACAGCTTCTCTGCGATGAACCCCAACCCGGCTGCATAGAGTTGACGGAGATGTTCTCACGAGATGTCATTGTGACAGTGCCCAGAGGATGACCGAAAAAACGGTGAACCATGTACCATTAACCATCCTCTTAACTTAACCAATCCGCTTCTAGCAGTCTAACCCTAACCTTAACCTTCCTGCCTAACCTTTACCCTCCATGTGCTGCTGCCTAACCCTAACCTACTCGCTCTTGAGAACGGGTAATTGTTCAAACAGGGCTATTGGCCACAAAACCCATTTACGAGGGGACGGTGTAGAAATATGGTAGTGTCCTGGTTTAATAAGCCCATACATGTAAAGGGAGTGGCCTCCTATCGCCAGCTCGGGGCTCAGGTTACAGCGGGGATCCAGCTGCCTCACTTAGGCCAATCCCCTCGATCGCAAAGACATTCCAGCAGTAGACCCCTACTCTTAGCCATGTTCATGTAAAATGGGGTCGTCTCGGAAGCTTGGATAGTACGGGGGGACACTCAGCTCGTCCTCACTGTACTACTCGCACACGCCCCTTCCCTCTTAGCGCACAGCCCCCCCTCCCATCAGGAACACTCCTACAACAGAACTTTGGATCCGGTGGCAAAACTTGTAGATTAGTCCGGTCCATGGTTTCTAGAATCTGATTGGCTGCCATTGGCAAGGCCTGTACACTCAATTCTATTAAAAGCTTTAATTAAGGTACCACAGTGACCAAAACACATGTTCAAAATAAGTCCTTACCATAAACTGTGCTACTGCCTTGATGAAGAAGACTCTGTCCTGCTCGGTGTCCACATCCACAGGGATGATCATGTGAGGTTCATACCTGGTTAGGAGAGAGACAAAGCAGTCTGACAAGAGGCCATAAACATCCTTCTCAACAGCAGTGTATAAATGGCCATACCCTAGCGCTTCTAGCAGGAGGTGTCCGATAACTGGGATGATTTTCCCCCAAGGAAAGGTCCCAATATCAGCGCCGCTCACTGCTCCTGCTAAGGCCGATTATCCAGGCTAAAGAGGGAGGGGCCGCTGAGATTGATAGGAGGACCTTGCAGCTGACTTGCAAAACAGGCCTCCTGATAATCTTGGCAGGAGGCCCGTACAGCTAGTTAATTGGCTGGCTATAGAAACTCCAGTCAGTAGTGTGTGGCACCTCCGCATCCTGGTCAGTTTCCCCTCTGTGTGACTCTTACCAGTAAGTATAGCAGTGATATAGTAACGGAAGCCCTGTATCTCTTGCTTTCATTGCTTTATTACTGCTGCACTTGCTATAAGTATGGAGTAAGACAGATGGGGAAACTGCAGCCAGGAGATGATGGCACAGCACAGGGTATAATAATTAAAAATAAACCACACACAATGACAAATTATCAAATTATCAGACACCAGCATTTCTAGCACGATTCTTGGGTGTTTTAGAAATTCATCATGCCCACCACTGGCACGAGCGCCTCATAATTGGACCAATAATCACATACAGTGTATGGCCAGCTTAAGACATCACCATTGGCAAGGGGGTAGATTACAGACATATAAAGGGGCTGATTCAGAGTTTGGGAGCAAGGGAAAAACAGGTGCAAGTGTACAGCTCAGCAAAACCAATCTGCAAAGTGAGGGGTGTTAATCAATTTAAAATCTTTTGCATGCAGAAAAAATACTTTAGCTTTGAACATAAAACTCAAATACTGCATAGGTTTCTTTTTAATCTATAAAATAGAGTTGAGCTAAGTAACCTCACCTCTAAATTCTAATTCTGCTGTACAATATAAATGTATCTCCCCTGGCAGTGCAGCAAGCTATTGCTCAGGTCCACGCTTGCACCTAAAAAAACGGTGTAAGTGCAACTCTGAATAAGCCCCAAGGTTGTAGCCGCAGACGATTCTGATGTCTTGTGCAGACCCTATGGAACCTCTAACGTAATACACTGTTGTTTTCTTTATAACCACATTCTCTGTCCTTAGTCATTTATTCATAGAATGTTGATTGTGACATCCGGGAACGGTCATCACTGTGGCTGCAGATACCAGAACCATCCGAAAGGTTGTGACATTATAGGGAGTTTTGAACTTCTTAAAAAACTCAGGCGCCCAATAACAGCACTTTTTACAGGTCTCTGACCCATCACTGCATTTATTAATGAGTTCATTTATTGGTTAAAGTTACATGCAAACAAGCAATAAAAGACAAAAAAAAGATACCTAACCCACCCTTCGTTACAAGTCCCAAGGTATCTATACATAGTACTATTTAGGAGTGATAGTTCATAACCAGTTAGCTTGGGGACTGAGGCACATACGCCCCCTACAGAACATCATCCGTGAGGTCACTAGGGAGCAGGGGCGTTGCGTTACTGCATGACCAATGGGCCGATGCATAGGGAAGGATTTCATTGGCCCGCTAGTGTACAGATCTATGCAGCGGGTATCGGATACCGCCGATATCTGCTCCAGTAGAGCCATGGTTAGTATTTGCGGGCCCCAGCAGCTCGGAGCCCGGGACAGTAGTCCTGGCTTTACCCCCCTGATAGCGGCCGTGAGGGAGTGCAATATGTACTTTCAAATACAACTTGACTAAAGATTTACAGACATCTAATATTCATGTAAACTTTAGGAAGACATCATTTTAATAGGCACCATTCACTGTATTTAGAAAGTTCTCAGCCTGTGGCCTCTGAGAATTGGCAGAGGGAAGGGAGAGGCCTGAGATACATGAAAAGGAAAACATTTATAGCATTGTATCAGGCAGGCCAGGTGCAAGGTGTTACATGTTTCCACTGTTGGAAGAAGAACATCAGCTAAAGCTTGGAAATAATTCTAATTGTTAATACCAAAGAAATTTACCAATGACGGAAGTGGAAGAGGAATCAGAGGCTGATTGGGTGGCTACAGCCTGGTACAGCGCACCGACTGTGTGGACCCAGGCTGGTGCAGCACACCGATTGGGTGGCCACAGGCAGGTGCAGCCCCCTGATTGGGTGGCCACAGGCAGGTGCAAGCCCCTGATTGGGTGGCCACAGGCAGGTGCGCCCCTCTGATTGGATGGCCACAGGCAGATGCAGCCCCCTGATTGGGTGGCCAAAGGTTTGTGCATTGCCCACAATTTGGATGGGAACAGGTGCTGAGCACTCATCAAGAAGCATAGGCCACTGGCAGCACAAACTACTAGTGCTTTCCAAAACCACTAAACCATTTTCACCCACAGTATATCCATGCATGCTCTAGCTAACCTCTATGGACTCGGCCTGGTATATGCGCTGTACACTGTACCTTTTGACCAGCCAAATGAGAACTTCGGAAACCAGAGGAAAGTTGGGGCTGCGGAAATTCTCCATGGAGATGAGGCGCGGGTAACCGAGCGCCCGCATCATTTCTGTGAAATCTGGAGGCAGAAGTGAAGCATTTAATCATTTAACATTTAATGAAAGTCATTAACTAGAAATGGTGACAGACTCATGTTTTTACATATTACATCGTAGTTTTATTATTCACAATTTAAATGTTCAAGTATAAACAGATTATGGTCAATATCTATTCTAAAACAGTACGAGCAATGAGGTCACTTCATTAACTGTTCATCAGTAGATGTGTCCACATCGATAAAAAAAGCAGAACTGTTGTCAGATCTGCCTGGACCATTCAACATTTGTGTGAGCCCCTGCAATCCATACTAAATGCCGCAGCCTCCACCTGCCCTCCGTCATTCTCTACACTGGCTTCCTGTCCCCTTCAGAATTCTCTTCCAGCTCCTCACCACAACCTACAAGGTTCTCTCCACCGCCCCCTACCTCTCCTCCCTTATCCTCATCCACATTCCCACCCGACCCTTCCGCACTGCTGGTGACCGTCGCCTCAACTCCAACCTGATAACTACTCCTGGGCCGTCCCTCTGCACTGGAACCTACTACAACCTATCAGTCAATCCAACCCCCTTCAGTCCTTCAAACGCTCCCTCAAAACCGATTTCTTCAGGCGATCCTACCCTTCCTCCACCTCAGCTTACCTGTCCTCCCCAGCTTCATCCCTGTGTCTCCTGTTTGTTTACCCCCTTCCATTTAGCATGTTAGCTCTAATGAGCAGGGGGCCAGATCCAGAACAACGCTTGTGAGCGAATTTACACGTGGCGGAGACGTAAAATCACCTTTTGGTAAGTACTGCGCATGCGCACCATAGAAAATATGCTCAGTAACGTAGCGTAATTGTGGGCCATTCACGTATGTGTCACGTAAATACTTACGTGTGGGCGTGCCAATTTTTATGTGAGTCCAAAATACGTCTGAAATACGTAAAGTAGGCGGGGGTTTGTATTTAAAGTGTACAGTATGGGCGTGCTTAGCGTAAATACGTGTTGGCTATACGTACGTGTGCGGATCACTGCGGTTACGTTGGCAAAAGTCAAGGTAGGGTTTGAAAAGCGTATCTTGACAAAATACGTACATTCAAGGGGTGTGCCTAGGGGAGCGTATAGAAGGTACGCACGTGAAAATTGAGAATTAAAGATTTTGCCATCTATTAGACGTTTGATACATGGCATTGGATCATATAACAGTAACTAATAAACAAAATAGCATTAAACATCAGTAATATAGTAATATCAGGTTATTGATGCTGAAGGTGATTACACACGCTGCTGAGTCTTGGCAGGACTGAGTGTTGATACATGGTTTCTACATGTTGGATTTTGAGGAATAAAGTTTTCCTTGTTTTATGCAATATATGATCCAAAGAGGTTATAAAGAGCAGGTGTTCAGATGTAGAGTTCTACAATACTATATATACTAGGTATTACAGTCATTTTACTCATGCATTGTGTCTCCCTAATGGACAGCATCAGTATTGTCTCTGCAGAAGTCATTCAAGGCACAAACATACAGCAATATTCACAAGGACTCCAGCGGCCTTTGATGTTTAAAGCCTATATTACACAAGTGTTCTCTATAGGTAATGGCTACTTCATTCCCCTGCCTATTCATTGCTACTCTCAGAGCTTTGTAGTGCTTAGCAATCAGATTGGGTTCTTTATTGTGGGGTTTTCTGGAAATGTTTTATGATAAAAATATTAGATGCAATATACACTTTAATGTTATTGCTTCATTGGTATCCTGAGTCCCCAGGTCCTTTCTGGAATGATGTCAGAGTTAAATGTTATAGCACTTGTGTGAGATGCTGCTGGTATGCCATTATGTAGAAGGGTCTCTTTTGTTTTTTATTAAATGGATTTTTTGTCCTTATTTCCATGATTAAAGGCATGTGCAGCCCTTAGAGGCCAAGGAAAAACGACAAATAAAAATGTGAACCTGATGTTATTAAAGTCTATTTTTCACCAAATGGAACCAGAAAATATTATTTTATAATATCTGCACGAACTCTCAGCAATGTAATACACTACACAGTGTGCTGGCACTACATCAATACATTGTAATAATAAATCATAAGAGCTTTGTATTAGAATTATTAGGAAATCACAAAAGTGTTTCAGAGGTGCTAAATAACCATTCCCACAGGACGATTTAACAGCGTGTTAATAATAAGAATAACTCAAGCGGCACCTAACGCTGAAGACTACTAACGCCAGCAAATCGCCATTAATCATGATCACCATTCCAACAGTATGAAGCTGATCCAGATTTGGGCACTGATCAGAGTATTGGCGGAGTGAATACGTAAATCTACCGTTTCAATTGTGTGCATCCTATTCGGAGTTACAAAAGCCACAACTCTAGATAGGACATAGGCCCAGATCCAGAACAACGCTTGTAAGCGAATTTACGCGTGGCGGAGACGTAAAATCGCCTGTTGGTAAGTACTGCGCATGCGCACCATAGAAAATACGCTCAGTAGCGTAGCATAATTGTGAACGTACGGGCCATTCACGTATTTGTCACGTAAATACTTACGTGTGGGCGCGCCAATTTTACGTGAGTCCAAAATACGTCTGAAATACGTTAAGTAGGCGGGGGTTTGTATTTAAAGTGTACAGTATGGGCGTGCTTAGCTGCGTAAATACGTGTTGCCCATACGTACGTGTGCGGATCACTGCGGTTACGTTGCCAAAAGTTAAGGTAGGGTTTGGAAAGCGAATTTTGACAAAATACGTACGTTCAAGGGGTGTGCCTAGGGGAGTGTATTGAATTTACGCACACGAAAATACGCTACGCGAATAAACGTACGGCAAACGTAGTTCTGGATCTACCCGTTAGAATGGATTTGTATGTATAGAGGTGTAGTGCAGCAGCCTATACAAGTTTGCTAGTTTCAAATGTATTTATTTTATTGATAGTCAAATAACAGCTCTTAAAAATATATATCCCTACTTTAAAATAAATGCCTGAGCATACTGGGCTGCAATACCATTGCGAGTCCCAGCTGCGAAATAGGGACAGCCAAAAGTTGCATTCTGGCTGTCCCTATATCGAATGTGTTACATCCATTCATTTCCGGAAGAGCCACCGCCGGACCACTGGAGAGGTGAGTAACTCTCTTCTCTGTGGGCTTA